>JAMJFZ010000436.1:0-128481 GCA_026225945.1 Cricetomys ansorgei | reverse complement strand
CAGCAACCAGCTGCTCAAGAGCACACCAAGTAGCCTAACGAGCCGCCCTGGTTTCATCAGATCTGACCGCCATGAGGTTCTTGACCTGCGTATATGCCTAAGATCCCCCAAATCAAATTCTTGCATTTTCAGGTCTTCTAAATCTCCGCAGACACGTGCCGTGTCAGACAGTTGAAGTCCCAGCCCACCACAGACCACTTCCAGTTTATTAGACCTAAAAGATCAATGGATCCTATCTAGGCAGGGCCGGGATTGATTTCCATAAAAGTGGGAAGCGCAGCCTCAGGAGCTACTCAATGGCACCGATGCTGTCTTTGGTCATCCCTGACCGGTCTTCGCAGCAGATAATGAGACAGACGACTGGAACAGAGAGGTCACTGATAGAGAGGTCATCCTCTAAGACTGTCCCAAGAAAGAAATGACGTACACTAATCCAGGAAGACTTTTTTTTTGGTAGCCTGCAACATGAATCTGTTTTTTTTTTTTTTTTTTCTACTTAAACAGAACACCTGAGCCGGAACCAGTGAGTCTGCGCATTCGTGGATGTTCTCGGATGGACCGCCGGAAGCAAAGATGTGAGACGATCCAGGCCAATGTTGAGCTCTTTGGAGAACACCCGTAATCCTTGACACTTTTACTATTTTTCTGTTTCTGATTTTGTCTTTGCTGGAAAAAAAATTACTGCAATCATTAAAAATGAATCTTCACATGAGCCCTTCTCCTGCGTATTGCCATCCCACAGCCTTCTCCAGACTTCAGTTCCATACTTCAGGTCTCTCTTCACCCCTGGGCAATTCCTCACACATTCAGACAGTGCTGACATCACTCCAGCACAGTGGGTCAAACTGTACAGGTTGGTGTCACCTCCCCTGTGAAATGGGGCTGATCAGTACCTCCAAAGCAGTGCGCCTAGGTTCTATTTTAATCTTGAAATCAAATGTGGCGTTGAACCTCACACTTCCCTGGAATGTCTCTTCACTCAAAAAGCCTTTGTCAGACTTCCTGATTCATGCCCAACTAATCCTCGAATCCCACGTAGTTTAACTGATCTCTTGTGTTGTCCTCTGTTGGGAAGGTTTTTTATTGTTGGAATAGATGGAACAGATAGAGAGAGAAGAAAGATGGAGAGAGCTCTTTTGTGATGGTCCGGGGACCACACAATGCCAAAGAGAGAAACCTCCCTGTAGAGGTGGTGCAGTCCTGAAGGGAGAATATCCCAACAGGACTGATGAGTTGCTCAGCCCAGTGGAGCTGAGAGTGAAGTGTCACAAACTCTGCCTTGCCTCTCCTTGCCTCCTGGAGATGATGCAGTTCTGAAGGGAGAGTATCCCAACAGGACCGAGGAGCTTCTGGCCAGGTGTCCCCAAGGCTGCAGCTCTGTAGGGAAATATCCCAGGCGAGCTGTTCTTTCTTCTTTCTGATGATCTCAGCAGGCCAGTGACTGCTTCTGCTCCAAAGAGAAACAGTGAAAACTGAGGGTTGCTCAGTCCTTTTTAAAGGGTTCTAGATGGGGTGGAGTTATCAACATGGCCTGTGATTGGTAGAGTTTCTTTGGCTTGTGATTGGTGGAATTCTCAGTCCAGAGATGGTTGGGGGCCCCAGCTCAGGGTCATTTGTGTTTGTTGGGACCCCTTCTGTGCTGTACTGTTAGGTTGGGGAACCCCTCAGCCAGATGAGAGTGAGGTCCCTGATAGTCCCAGGGGGAGCTTTCTTATGAGGGGTTTCAAGTCCCAGAGCTCCCCAGCCTTGCAGAGCTAGACTCCCCCCAAAGGGAAAAATGCTGGCTCCTTGGTTGTCTTTGGCATCATTTGGGGTTCCTGGTGGGCATAAGGAATGGTGGCTGGGCCCCCAGAGTCCCCAGCAGGGTGGCAAGGGAGACAAACATTAGTCTTGGATAGCAGTTGGACAGTAGGAGAGGCTAGGTTTGCTGGTAAAGTTAACTTTGCTTCCTGGAAGAAACACAGATGGTTGTGAGGGTCCATCTTGGAGGTGGGGGGGTGTCAGCCAGGAGTGTTGATGGCTGTTAGGTTCCATCTGTGAGGGGAGGGGTCATCGAGGAGCGAGCACAGTCCTCAATCAGGTCCTCCTTCCGTTTGACAGTTAGCCAGCTGGGGGTTGGGCCTGGCAAGGGGGCGGAGCTAAGGCAGAGCTTCCTTCACAGGGCTGTGGAGGCTGATCATAGATGGAATGTGGAAAGGCGTGTCAGAGCTTCTCACAGAAAGTGGGAGTCCCACACTATAGACTGGCGGCGGGGGGGCAGAACCCCTCAGAGGGAGCCCTGGGCTGTGGGCTATGTCTGTGGTCAGGGTAGGGACAGAGCTCTCCAGCGCAGAGCCCTGCTGTAGACTCTGCTTGTTGTAGAATCCTAACAGTCCCTTGATTTATTATATAATCATTTAAGTACCCTTAAGAGTCCTCGGTGCTTGAAACTCGACTTAGTTATTGTCAACCTCCCTGGGAAAGGAAACCTGAACCTCAATCTAATAGCTTTGTTTCATCTACTGAAAGAATGATCATCCACGCATAGACTCGCAAGTCTTCTGAATATAATGTGACCAGGTATGCGGTGGCCGTAATCTACCCAGCAATAGCACCCTCAGGGTGACCATTTCAGGTCTGAAATTTCTTGGGTATCCCAGATGAATCTTCACTGAAGTAGACTCATCCGCTGCATACCTATCCTGTCTAACATAAGGGTAAAGACTAATCTCTCACCTGGAAATCACTTGTGAACCACCAGCATCAGAGACACTGTAAATCACCAAAAACCTGTAAACTGAAAATGTAGCCTAGGGAATCACAACTGAGAATGTTTTAAAGATTGCCGTGTGTGTGTCTGTGTGTGTGTGTGTGTGTGTGTGTGTGTGTGTGTGTGTGTCTGTGTCTGTGTGTGTGTCTGTGTGTGTGTGTGTGTCTCTGTGTCTGTGTGTGTGTCTGTGTCTGTGTGTGTGTCTGTGTGTGTGTGTGTCTGTGTGTGTGTGTGTGTCTGTGTCTGTGTGTGTGTCTGTGTGTGTGTGTGTGTCTGTGTGTGTGTGTGTCTGTGTCTGTGTCTGTGTCTGTGTGTGTGTGTCCGTGTGTGTGTGTGTGTGTCTGTGTGTGTGTGTGTGTCTGTGTGTGTGTGTGTCTGTGTGTGTGTGTCTGTGTATGTGTGTGTCTGTGTGTGTGTGTGTCTGTGTGTGTGTGTGTGTGTCTGTGTCTGTGTGTGTGTGTCCTGTGTGTGTGTGTGTCTGTGTGTGTGTGTGTGTGTGTGTGTCTGTGTGTGTGTGTGTGTTCCAGTGCCCATGTAGGCCAGAAGAGGGCATCCAATCCCCTAGAGCCAGAGTTACAGGCAGCTGGGAACTGGGAACAAAACTCAAGTCCTCTCTGAGAGCAGCAAGTTCTCTTAATCGCTAAGTCAACTCTCCACCAACATCAGTTTTTAAGATTTGTGTTTGTTTTTTACTTTTATTCTTTCATTTTTTAAAGATCTATTTATGTTGCCAGCCATGATGCTACATGCCTTCACTCCCACTACATGGGAGGAAAGAGAGATAGGTGGATCTCTATGAGTTCAAGGCCAGCCTGGTCTACGAACAGGTGCGCAGTGAGACTTTGTCTCAAGAGAGAGAGATTTATGTTACCTTGTGTATATGAGTGTCTTGCCTACAGTACATCTGTGCTCCACACGCATGCCTGGTGCCCACCGAGATCAGAAGAGAGCATTGGGTCCCCTGAAACTGCAGTTATGGATAGTTTTAAGCCTCCACATAGGTGCTGGGAACTAAACCCAGGTCCTCTGAAAGAGCAACCAGTGCTTCTAGCCATTGAACCATCTCCCCAACCCCTGTGATTCTTTTAAAGAAAATAGAGCAAATGGTTTGAGAACAGAAGAGATAAACTATCAGAAAATCAATAAAGTCTAAGGCAGGAGGATGAATGAAGACATGTTAGGTCAAATCACAGAACCATGAGGCAACAATGAAAATAATGAACTGGAACTTCAGAAAGCAAGATAGATGATCATTAGAAATTCGATGCTGAGGAGAAAACCATGTGTTCAAAAGCAAGGGTCGTCAAGCCTCTGTAAATGTCAAGATAGAGCTGGAGAGATGGCCCAGCAGCTAAGAATGGTCTCTGCTCTTGCAGAGGACTGTAGTTTGGTACCCAGCATCCAGGTCAGGCAGCTTCACGATCACGCAGCTTCAGGAGACCAGATGGCCTTACCTGGCTTCCACAGGTACCTGCACCCACATGAACATACGCATAATTTTTAAAACTCAAAAAACTTTTAAAAGCCAAGAAAATAAATACTTTCCACTTTTTAAACAAATAGGTAAAATCAAATGTATTATATAAGAAAATAGAAGCCAAGTGTCATGGACACAGCTGTAATCCTACCAGGTCAGATGAAGCAAGAAGGTTCAAGGACAGCCTGTGCCAGAATTCATGATCCTGCATGAGAAATTTAAACAATGGATTTTTTTTTGAGACAGGGTTTCTCTGTTGTAACTCTGGCTGTCCTGGAACTCACTCTGTAGACCAGGCTGGTCTTGTGCTCATAGTGATTTACCTGCCTCTGCCTCCCCAGTGCTGGGATTAAAGGGGTGTGCCACCACCACCCAGCTAAATGACAGATTTTTTTAAAAATAAATAAAGCTGAGCTGGAAGTGGCAGTGCATGCCTTTAATCCAAGCATTCAGGAGGCAAAGGAAGGCAGAACTCTGAGTTTGTGTCAGCCTGGTCTCTATAGATAGTCTTAAGCCAATAAAGGCTATATAGTAAGGCCCTGTCCCAAATTCAATAAATAAACAATTCTGGGTGTAGTTGTGCACACCTGTAGTCCCAGCTACCCAGATTTTATTTTTAATTATGTGTATGTGTCAGTGCAGGTGCCCATAGATGCCAGAAGAGGGTACCAAACCCTCTGGAGCTAGAGTTACAGGTAGTTGTGAGGCATCTGGCATGGGTGCTGGGAACTAAACTCTGGTCCTGTGCAGGAGCAGTACACACTCTTAACCAGCAAGTCATTTCTCCAGACTCGTGTCCAAGACTGTAAGACTAGCTAGGATGTAGGGAGCTGTCCCTCTGGACATGCTGGCTTGACACAAGGCACTCCATTTTGTCTAAAGGCTCCGTTTTTCTCTGATCCTAACAGAATTCGGACAAGGTCAGATGGCCTGAAGCCACCCAGTTCTGGGAAACCACCGCTTGACTAACTCAGCTTTATTGCTTCCTCGTTCCCCAGGACTTTCTGCCTCTATAGATTAGCTAAACAGTGCTGCTTGCATAGGAAGCTCTGGGGGAGATCTTGCAGCTGCATGTAGCTCCCTATCTTTCAGGGACATCCTGACCCTACGGTTCCTTGACCCAGTTGAACAGACCAGCCTGCCTGCCATATAGGTTACCATAGCAACCTGCTTATGCATTTCCCTTATCCCCTCCTCTTCCC
This sequence comes from Cricetomys ansorgei, assembly GCA_026225945.1. NCBI lineage: Eukaryota > Metazoa > Chordata > Mammalia > Rodentia > Nesomyidae > Cricetomys > Cricetomys ansorgei. The sequence continues at coordinate 123,053 of JAMJFZ010000436.1, read as the reverse complement.
AAAATTGCTTAAATACTGGTGCTGTGCATTCAATAAACTGAGGCTTGATCAGAATTTTGACTTGCCTCCATTTCTTTCATCCCTTGTTCTACCCATTCCCACTCCCTCTCCTCAGGGCCATTGTTGCAGATCCTGCAGACCAGGGCAACATTATGAGATCAAGAATGAAAAGAAAGGGAGAAAGGAAGAAAAAGAGAAAGAAAGAAAGAAAGAAAGAAAGAAAGAAAGAAAAAGAAAGAAAGAAAGAAAGAAAGAAGGAAGGAAAAAATATCTGAAATTTAAATGTAAGAAAATTCTAAAAAAATTTTAAACTCTTGTAGAAAAAGATCTTATGTGATAAATGGAGAATTTCCAGTAGATTATAGGCTGGAAACTGCCTCCAGGTGAACTGGAGGAAGAGGGAGTCAGAATAAGGAAAGAGCAGGTGCTTTTCTAGAGAGATAGAAGAAGAGGTTTGGAAATCCACAGAGAAAGGCTAGGGTCTGTGGGTAAAGTGCTTGGTGTGTAAGCTTGAGCTGAGCTCAGTCACCCAACACTCATAATAAATGGAGCATGATGGCATGCACCTGTAACCTGCTGAAGCTGGAAGATCTCTGGTTCTCTCTAGCCAGCTATTCTAGCCAATTGATAAGCTCCAGGTGTTATGAGAGACCCTGTCTCAAAAAAAAATATGGTAGAGAGAAGATAACCAATGTTGACCTCAAGGCTCCACATACATATGTGTGTGTGCACATGCATATACCATACATGCAAGTGTACATGCTGCTGCTAAAATGACTTCCCTGTAGGAGACTCAGACACCTTCCCCTGACCCATCCATCCCTAAAGCCCCAATGACAATCAAAGGTATGATGCAACCAAAGTTCACCCTGGGGTACCAAGTGTCTTTTAAGTTTACTTACAGAGTATCGATGAGGGGGCCACTTACAGGAGTGTGGGTGAACCCCCTTCCAAAAAAGGTTTCACTGAAAAACCTTTATCCAGCATGAATGGAGTCTTTCCCATAGTCACATAGTTGGAGCCCCCTTCCCTAGTCCTTTCTTACCTATACACTTCTACATTCTCTGGTGCCCCCACTGGCCCCTGCCCAGCTGCCACCACAGCCTTAGACCCTAGAGGCCATTTATACAATGGTTTGGGAAGGGTGGCTGGATACTCTGGTGAAAGTTTCATGATCCTCCTTGCCCCTTCCTTCTATGAGGGAAAGTAAACAGTTAACAAACCCAGTTGGGTTGATTTTCTGTGAGCAGGCCCAGCCAAATGCCTAAAGATGGTGGCAATGTGTCTCTAAGGATAATCCTATACAAGAAAGAGAAAGAGAGAGAGAGGAAAGGAAGAGGAGGAGGAGGAGGAGGAGGAGGAAGAGGAGGAGGAGGAGGAGAAGGAGGAGGAAGAGGAAGAGGAAGAAGAAGAAGAAGAAGAAGAAGAAGAAGAAGAAGAAGAAGAAGAAGAAGAAGAAAGAAGAAAGAAGAAGAAGAAACAGAAGAAGAAGAAAAAGAAGGCATGATCCATTGATAAGAAGTAAGCCAAACACAGCTTCAGACAAGACACGCAGATCCATGATTGGAGATGGGACAGTGGGCAAAAGCTGTTCTTCAAAGGTCAACCAGGCTATTGATGGGCAGTCCTACCATTAGGACAAGTCCACAGCCTTCACAAGCTTCAAATCCAGTTGCAGATTTTGGTGAGGCTGATTTCCTCAAATGGATAGGTCAGTGTCATTTATGATTTGGAGAGCAGTAGACAGGCAACAGCTTCAGAGAGAAACTACTGTTAAAAATTGAGTAACTTCTAGAGACCAGGGGGGGAAAAATCATAGGTCAAGGAGTCTCCATTTGGCCTGACACAGCCCCTGGGTGAGGGTGAGGGAAGGCTCAGAGAGGAAGTTGAAGAGAATAGGAAAGCTGGACACAGAAAAGCCAAAAGTTGCAAGTGACAAAATGATGGCCCAGGATGGAAAAACTTAGGAAAGGAGAGATCCATCCCTGATAATCTGGAGCAAATCTCAGCAACTGAAAAATGGAATTTGGTAGCTCAGGACCTAAAGGCCGCAGGTGGATCATACTCAGAATTCACCTGTCACTCACTGTGGAAGAACCCAAGAACTCTGACATTCCATAACTGTACTTCACACCAAGAAGAGGACAGAGAAAGCCAGGACATTAGTAAAGGGAATGATTCTTCAAGAATATATAAAGGGGCTGGAGAGATGGCTCAGGAATTCAGAACAATTGTTGCTCTTGCAGACAACCTGAGTTCAGTTCCCAGCACTCACATATGGTGGCTCATATGTGTTACTTCCTGTAACTCTTATGCCGCTGCTCTCAGCTGGTACCTCACTCACATGACATATGCACGAACAACACATACATTCATATCATTAAGAAATAAAATAAATCTTTCTTTTAAAACCAGTCATGGTGTCACATTCCTTTAATCCTTTTTATTGAGAGGCAGAGGCAGCCTGGTCTACATAGCAAGTTCCAGGACAGATAGAACTACACAGTGACAACTTGTATCAAAAAACAAAAAAATCAGAAAGATCTCAAATAAACAATATAATGGTGCATCTCAAGGTCTTAGAAAACCAAGTACAATCTAAGCTCCAAAGAAGTAAACAGCAAGAAATAATAAAGGTCAGGGAAAAAAATTGGTTAAATGAAGACTTAAAAAACAATGTATAAATTATATAATATTGACAAACCATTAAACCAAAAGAAACAAAGAGAAAGCCCAAATTCATAAAATCAAAGATAGAAAAAAAGAGAGGTTACTACAGATCAAATTAAATAGACTCATTAAGGAGTACTTTGAAACTCATTGTTGTGGTTTGAATACGGATGGTCCCCATAGGCTCATAGATGTGAATGCTTAGTCAGGGAGTGACACTACTTGAGAAGGCCTTGTTGGAGGAAACGTGTCATTGGGGGTGGGCTTTGAAGTATCAAAGGCCCAAGCCATGCCCAGTGTCTCTCTCTTCCTGCTGCGGATATAGATATAGAACTATATGGGTCTGGATATAGAACTCTCAGCTATTTCTCCAACACCATGTCTGTCTGAATGCTGCCGTGCTCCCTGTCATGATGATAATGGACTAAACTCTGAAACTATAGGCAAGTTCCAATTAAATGCTTTCCTTTACAAGAGTTGCTGTGGTTGTTGTATTTCTTCACAGCAATAGAACACTGACTAAGACAGAAGTTGGTACCAGGAGTGGGGTATTGTTGTGACAGGCCTGACCATCCTACTGGTTGGTAGAATGTGGGCTTGGCACTCTGAATTAGGAAAGCAGTTGAACATTTTAAGCAAGACATAATGGTCCATACTAGTAGAAGCATGGGACACTGCCAGAGTCCAGCTCTGGTGGGTTCAGTAACACAGGACCAGGGTGTGGAGTCAGTGGAAAGGAAGACTCTGACCAGTAGTTGAGGTTCAAGCAAGTGGCCCTGAATAGCTTAAGCCATGTTATTTATTTATTTGTTTATTTATTTATTTATTTATACAGGGTTTTAGAGCATTCACTCATATGCAGTTCCAGATTTTCCTTTAATCATTAACCAAGAATCCCAACAAATACTTATTTAAATTCTTTTTAAGTTTCCCTTATTCCTCTGTGGTCAGTGATTAACCTTTACCCATATCTAAGCAGTATGGTATTACGATCCAAAGGATTGTGTCATAGCCCAGCACACCTGAGTATTGCATTGCAAACCAAATGATTATATCTAGCCAGGCACATCCAGTTTGAATCATGCACAGGCTGGCAGCAGATATTCAGTTACAAAGTGCAAGGTGATTAGAATCCAAGCTTAGCCTTAACAGCAATATAATCTTTGCATCTTATCACAATCTAATTCAGTATGCTCACAATATGTTTTAAGTTGTCTTCATGCCATTTTTATCTAAGTTTTACAGTAAGGTCCTGCTCTATGCAGCTTTTCCATAAAGAGCAGAAACTAACAAGTAACATTTTTCCATCAACCCACACCAATTTTCCCTCCAGGGTAAGCCCTTGTATAAGACAAAGAAGGAATTATCCAACTTGTATTTTTCTCTTGAGAGCATAGCAGATGTTAGTTGCTAACTTGTCCTGAGAATAAACTCTTTACTGCTGACTTTTAGGCCCTATCTTCTCTTGGCAGGTTTTGAACTTTCCCTTACTCCTCAATGTGTTGGCATGACTAAGTTGTAAGTAGTTGACATTTCTGAGCCCTTTCCTTCATCCTCAGGTATTCCTCTCAGTTTTTGAGACCATCTACTAAAGAATCTTTTTCAAAGGTCTTGGTCAAAGGTCTTTACTTTACATTTATGTAAGCAGGAATCATTAACTCCATATCTTAAGGGTTGTTACATGGTCGTTCCAGATATCATTCCCACTGGTCCCTGCCAGGTGGAAGGGAAGCTCCAAAGGCCTTGCCTTCAGGAGGTCTATCTACAGAACACTCATGTGACTTTCCTGGGAGATGTAACATGGCTCCCTCCAGAACACAGTGGTGCTGAGAGAAATACAGATTAAGACAGCACAGTTCAAGAGGTTTCAGAGGAGAAGAATATTGCTAAATGGCCTAGACACTGTGGTTATAATAGTCTGTTGAAGAATGTGGCTGCTTTCTGCCTTTGTGCAAAAAAAAATCTTCTTGAGGCTAAATTGAAGAATTTTGGATTAATGGTGTTGGCAAAGGAGACTTCAAGTCAGCCTACTATTGACTCTGTTGCGTGACTATTAGTAGCCATTCTTATGCAGACCTATAATGAAAAGGAGGAAGTCAAGCTAGGAAAAATACAAAATGTGCAGCTTGAGGAGAAAAGGAGCACCAGGAAGTGTAATGGAGCTAAGTACTGTGCTTAAGGAGATAAAAAGTTTAAAGACAAGCCGATGCTAAATGCAATAAAGGGAGTAGTGATCACAGGGCAAGACCCCACCCAACTAAGCTTCCAACTTGTGAAAAGAAATTAAAGAAAAGCTTAAGCAATGAAGGAAACCATCAACAACAGAAAGCTTGTGCAAATGTAATTGAAGATGGGGCTGAGTTCAAGCCCCAACAAGCAGAACTTGGCAGCTTCAGCCATGTGGTCTGGCAAAAGCCATGTGGTTCAAGCAACATGGTCACACCATGACCACAGCAGCTCTTATAAAGGAAAGCATTTAGTTGGGTCTTGCTTACAGTTTCAGAGGTTTAGTTCATTATCATCATGGTGACGAGCATGGCATGGAGCATGGCAGCAAGCAGGCAGACATACATTGTGCAGGAGAGGTAGCTGAAAGTTCTACACCCAGATCCACAGGCAGCAGGAAGAGAGAGAGACACTGGGTATGAATTGGGCTTTTCATACCTCAAAGCCCACCCTCAGTGACACATTTCCCCCAACAAGGCCATATCTTCTAATCCTTCTCAAGTAATGCCACTCCCTGATGACTAAGCATTCAAATATAAGAGCCTATGGAGGCCATTTTTACTCAAACCATCATGATCATGGTTTCAAAAATAGAAAATACAGAAAAACGAAAAAATTTCTAGACACATATGACCTACCAAAATTGAGACTATTCAAATAACTTAAGTAGATACCTAATAAGCAAGGAAATTGAAGCGGGAATAAAAAATTTCCCAACAAAGAAAACCCCAGGAGCAAACAGAGTCACTTTCAAATTCTATCAAACCTTTAAAGAAAAGCTAACTTCAAGATTCTTCAAACTTTTAACATAAAACACAAAGGGAAGCAACATTACATTACCAAACTCCTTCTCCGAGGCCAGTGTTAACCAATCCCAAAACTGGCAAAGAAAGAGAACCAGAGACCATTTGTATTTTGCCTACTGAGAACTCTGTTCATTTCCATGCCCGATTTTTAAATCGGGTTGCTTGTTTTCTTCATGCTTGTTTTTTCAGTTCTTTGTATATTCTAGATGCCAACCCTCTGTCGGATGTATAGGCAGTAATGACTTTTGCCCATTCTGCAGACCGCCTCTTCACCCTACTGATGATGTTCTCTACTATACAGAAGGCTTTTCCTTTCACTGGGTTCCATTTATTAATTGGTGATCTTCATGCCTGTGCTACCAGTGTCCCGTCCAGAAAGTCCCTTCTTGTGTCAGTGAGTTCTGATGTGTTCCCTATTTTTTCCTCTATCAGATTCAGGATATTGAGTCTTACGTTGAGGTTCTTGTCTATTTAGAGTTCATTTTTGTTCAAGGGAAGAGATGAGGGCTCTATTTTCGTTCGTCTATATGTTACTATCCAATTGAACCAGCACCATTTATTGAAGTGGCTATCTTTTCTCTAGTTTGCATTGTTGGGCTCATTGTTAAGTGTCAGGTGGTTCTAGGAGTGTGGGCTTATGTATGGTAGGTCCTTAATTCTATTCCATTGACCAATGTGTCTGTTTTTATTCCAGTATAGTTCTGTGATTGTTACTATAGCTCCTTAGTATAACTTGAAATCTGGGGTGCTGATACTGCCAGTGTCTTTTGTTTGTTTGTTTGTTTAGGATTATTGTGGCTATTCAGAGTCTTTTTTGCTTACATGGAAATTTAATATTATTTTTTCAATTTCTGTGAAGCATTGCATTGGAATTTTAAAGGGTGTTGTGCTGAATCTGTAGATTGTTTTTGTAGGATGGTCAATTTCATAATACTAGTCCCTGAGACTTTCCCATCATCTGTTGCTATCCTCTTCAATTTCTTCTTTGGTAAACTTACTACTACAGAAACTTCATAAAACATAAGCATTCCCATATAAGTGTTCAATTGAAGTTACATGATAACTGGGTGACAATGCCCCTACTAGACACCACAGGATAACAAATAAAGAGCCCAGTCCCAGGATTGCAGTGCCTCTTAAGGAGCTGTTGGTCATGAGGTCCCCAAACATAACAGGCTATTGCTGACACTTTTATTTATCCTCCAGAATTTGGTGATAAGACTCTATCACTGAAGACACCACACAACTTGAATCATAAAACCTGGAGAAATCAAGCCACTCGGTGCCTCACAGCTAAGTGGCTAGTGTTAGATGGTGAGGAAGTACCCTCAAGTCCGGACATTGTGGAGCTTGGCCGTGGCTCATCCAGTAAAAGCGAGCAGACCTGCTGACCTTGGTTCAATACTTGGAGCCCATGTAATGGTGGAAAGAGAGAATTAACTCCACAAAGTTGTCCTCTGACTCCCACGTGTGCTCTATGACACGTTATCCAGAGGTTTGAGGAAGTATTGCTTTTTGTTTGTTGGTTTTGTTGTTGTTGTTTGAGACAAGCTCTCATATAGGCCAGTATCTTAGTCAAAGTTTCCATTGCTGGGATAAACCACCATGATCAAAAACAACTTAGGGAGGAAAGGATTTATTTCAGCTTGCAGTTTTACCTCATAATCTATCACTGAAGGAAGTCAGGGCAGGAACTCAAACAAGGCAGGAACCTAGAGGCAGGAGCTGAAGCAGAGGCCATGATGAAGTGCTGCTTCTTGTCTTGCTCTTCACAGCTTACTCAGCCTGCTTCCTTATAGAATTGGGTTCTAGAAGGTTCTATAAGACCAACAGCTCTGAGGTGGCACCACTCACAGTGGGTTGGGCCCTCCCAGGTCAATCATAAATCAAGAAAATGCTCCATAGTCTTCCCACAGGCCAATGAGGATGGGCATTTTCTCAACTGAGGTTCCCTCTTCTCAAATGACTCTAGCTTGTGTCAAGTTGGCATAAAAACTAGCCAGCACACCCAAGCTGATCTCCTGTCTCCACCTCTCCAAGTGCTGCAATTACAGGCATACATCGCCACAGCCAAATGTCATCTGGTATTTATTTTTTAACATATTCTTCTAATACCTGTAAAACCTATTTTTCTGTATTATGTTGAGTTTTTGTCTGCTTGATCTCTTGGCTTCTGGTGGGGTATATGTTTAAGCCTCATGTTATAATTTCAATTGTGAATTGTTCCAGTTCCACCAGGTTTGTGTTTGCTCTGTGTTAGGACATTATTAAGAACATCCACATTCAGTATGTGTGTGAGAGAGAGGGTGGGGGAGGGAGGGAGGGAGAGAACGAGCCATAGGTCAACCTTAAATGTTGTTTCTCTGGTGCCTGCCCACCTTGTTTGAGACATGGTCTTTTACTGGGACCTGGGACTCACCTGGTTTTGTCCAGGCCAGCTATCCAGTGAGCCCAGAGATCCCCCCAAGACCTTCTCAGTACTGGGATTACAAGCATGTGCCACCTCACGAGGCTTTTTAAACGGGTTCTCTTTGTGGGTATAACCAGGGCCACAGGCTTCTGCAGAAAGAGCTTTATGAACTGAGCTATCTGCCCAGCCCTCACTACTGTTTTATTCCTCCAGAGTCTTCATTCTAGATTTCTGTAACTACTCTTTGCCCTTATTGATGCAGTTTAGCCTTAAAATATATTTTATATTAAAGAAATGTAAATCTATTAGTTTTATTTCTACTCTTTTGCCATTCTGAGAATCAAATCCAAGATCCTAGACATGTTAAGCAGGCACTCTACCACTAATCCAGATTCTGGGTCCGCTTTTAACTTTAGTTCCTCTCATTCTTGGGTAATAGTTTAACTGGAAACCAGTTGGAGGTAAACTGTTGGAGGTAAACCAGATGGAGGTAAACATGATTTTTTTTTCTCCTCATCTTGTGGACATTAGTCTAATTTCTGAATCTATTGTTCTTTGGCTAACTGATTAACACTTAATTCTCTCTGCCTCTCCCTCTCTCCCCCCTCTCTCTCTCCCTCTCCCTCTCTCCCTCTCCCTCTCTCTCTCTCTCTCTCTCACATACACACACACTCTCTCTCTCTCTCTCTCTCTCTCTCTCTCTCTAACAATTTGTAGTATGTTCTCTTCCCTTTATGGTCCCCACTCTATTACAATGTGTCCAAATACAAATCAAGAAAGAGAGAATAACTGTGCATGGTGGTACACGCCTTTAATCCCAGCACTCAGGAGGCAGAGGCAGGTGGATCTCTGTGAGTTCAAAGCCAGCGTAGTCTACAGAGGGAGTTCCAGGACAGCCAGAGTTACAACAGAGAAACCTTGTCAAAAAGGAGAGAGAGAGAGAGACAGAGAGAGGGGGAATTAAACATCAAGCAGGAGGAAATATTTTTAACCACGTATCTGATAAAATGTACGTAGAATATAAAAATAACGACAAATGAATGGATTATGTCCATACAATGGAATGTTTTCCAACAGTGAGAAGGAATAGAGTGTCAATGCATGCTTCAGTGTGGATACACCTTGAAAATATGGTGCTAAGTGAAAAAAGCCAGTCACAAAAGACCATGTGATACAATCCATTTTTATATAAAAACCTTCATAATGGACAAATCCATGGAGATAGAAGTACATTAGTGGTTGCAGAAGTTGGGAGGAGGGGGAATAGGGAGTGACTGTTAGCAAATTCTTTTGAAGGTGGTGAAAATGTTCTCCAATTAGTGGTGATGGTTTCGAGATTCTGTTGCTATGGTAAAAGGAAAAACCACATGAGTTACACTCTCTAGTGGCAAGTTGTACAGTACGGGAATTACATCTCAATAAAGCTGTCACCAAAGTAATAAATGGTGCTGTTCCCCAAAATGTTAGGAGAACCTAAGCATGGCAGCCTTACTTTTATACTTACAGGTCCTAACTCCCCCATTAGTGAACTACTCCTGCTCACACTAAGGAAATGAGGCACAGTGGGATTGAAACTTTTATACACAGAGACCAGATATGTGGGCAAATGTTTTTATTCCCAGCACTCGGGAGACAGAGATAGGTGAATCTGTTGGACTTGGAAGCCAGCCTGGTTCACACAGTGAGTTCTAGGGCAGCCAAGGCTCTAAAGTGAGACCTTATATCAAAAAAAATGACAAAGAAGAAGAAGAAGAGGAGGAGGAGGAAGAGGAGGAGGAAGAGGAGGAGGAGGATGGAAGGAAAAAAGAAAAGAGACAAATACAGTTTTGTTAATGAACTGACTTTCAGGGATGCAGTACCTACAGAGCTTAGGCAGAGAGCTCACTCCATATGGCTCTCACATGGCTTCCTCCATGCTTCTCCGCACACCTCCTCTTCTCCCTCTCTGACTCTGCCCCAGGCACTTAAAGCTACCTCCTCCCTCCACACAGGCTTTAATTACACAAAGGAATGAAACCTAATGTTGAGTCTGCAAAATAGCTCAAAACAGACACTGAGAGAAACATGCGGCCATTTTAAAGCAGTTTGTTTTCTCAGGTTACATACTGAGATGTCAGGGCTAATCAATTAAAAAAAAACCATGGCAGTGGGAGAATATGGCCGTGCAGGCTTTTAAACCAAACAGGCAGTGGCTAGAGGATCTTTCTGATTGGTCAGGATCTGAATACTGGATTGGCTTGATAAATCTCGTGGGGAAACAGGGGGCTTCTGGGAAAGTGAGGACTTTCCCAGAGCAGAGGTCAGTGCTGCCACCACTAGGGGGTGCTGGTCCTCACACTAACACCTCTCAAGGTTGGCCAGCAGACTTGGGAGTTGTTACCTATCCCAGTGGGTGTCCAAGCTGAGGGAGAGCCAGTGTCTTCTCTGGTCTTCTTGCTTCAAGCTGTTGAGGGTTATAGGGATCCTTCAGCTGCATTAACATAAACAACTGGCCTGTTCATGTGGGAAATCTGTTGGGGCTACTCCATTGGTTTTAGCACAGAGGTGTTAAAAGGTGCAGGAAGCAAGTCTCTCACAAGCTGTGAGGCATCAGGAAGCACCCTTCCCCCATAGCCCATACTCAGGACTGGGATCCCATAAGGACAGCAGATAGCTATACATTATCTAACTCAAACATTCCACCACACAGTTTAGCAAAACAAAAGGAAAATTGAGGTGTCACTTGGCATGGCAGCACATGACTGAAACCCCAATATTCACGAAGTTAAGGTGGGGTGATTTGGAGGTCAGCCTGGGCTACATAGCAAGAATCAGTCTCAAATAAAACTTTTAAAAATAAAAAATAGAATGCTACAACCACACGGAGGCTCTAATGCTGAGCACACAGGTCGAAATGCTCAGTGCATTCCACTCCTTGATTCTTCCATTCCTGTGCGTTGATACACAATCGTGAACCTTCTGAGGCCTGTGGCTACCTTAGCTAAAGCACATACCCACCACTCAAAAGAGACAACAGAAAGCCACATGTGATGACTGTCACTGGCTTCAGGTCATGGATCCACACAAGTCTCTTTACTTTTATCACAAAACAAACCAAGACAGAGAACTCTGTAGTATATCAAACAGTAAGTTTCTACCTCAGCCAGCATACCTTAAAACAGCCAGTGAGTTGGGGAGTCGGGACTGAGTGAATTTCATTTGATTCTATAATACAAGCACAGGAAAATAGGTAACACATTCATCTACTCTTTATAGGGAATGAGAAGCCCAGCGCCCCTAGTGGTAAAGACTCTAACCTCTCCTTGGTTTAATGTCAAGCACTCACTTTCCCATAAACCTCTCTGTTTGAGAGTACTCACTCTCCCAGAAATCCTTGTTGCCTTGTAACATTTAATGAGCCAATCCAGTGCCTGAGTTCTGACCAATCAGAGAGATCCCCTGCTCCCTTTAAAAAATCCTTGCAGGAAGCTGCTCTGGGTCAGCCATCTTGTGTGGAAGTGCCAGAGCCCAGGGTACTGGTTTGCTCTGCAGAATAAAGGCTCCTTGCTTTTGCATCAGAACTGGTGGTCTTCTGGTGGTACTTGGGGAGGAGGGGGATTTCAAACACTGGGCAAAACAGGCTATAGCTGGTTTAATAAAAGCTCTCTTCCAATGTGCCTTCCACAGTTCCCTGCTTAGGACAGAGCCTCTACGGAACTCAGTTCGTTACACGTTAGGTAACTGAAATAAATAACCTACAAGGAAGAAATGTGAACTCGTGATGAGGCTTCCTGAATGGTGAAAATTATCCTTTTTCCAACATCCATGAAACTAGACCTCAGCACTGCACCAAGTCCTAGGGTTGCAGAGCCCCTTCAATGAAGCACAAACATAACATCCTTTACAGCAGTTCTCAGCCTGTGGGTCACGACCCCTTTGGGGGTCAAATGACCCTTTCGCAGGGGTCACCTCAGACCATCTGCGTATCAGATATTTACAGTATGATTTATAATAGTAGCAAAATTACAGTTATGAAGTAGCAACAAAAATAATTTTATGGTGGGGGGGGTCACCAAAACATGTATTAAAGGGTCATAGCATTAGGAAGGTTGTGAACTACCACTTTACAGTCAGGTGTTTCTCTCTCTTTTCTCTCTCTCTCTCTCTCTCTCTCTCTCTCTCTTTCTCTCTCCATAGAGAGATGCTGGCTAGGTTTTTTTTGTGTATGTGTGTGTGTGTGTGTGTGTGTGTGTGTGTGTGTATATATATATGCTAGTTTTGTTAACTTGACACAAGCTAAAGTCATCTGAAAGAAAGGAAACTCAATTTAAAAAATGCCTCCAAAAGATCCAGCTGAAAGGCATTTTCTTAATTAGCAATTGATGTGCGAGGGCCCAGCCCATTGTGGGTGGGGCCATCCCTGGACTGGTGGTCCTGGTTCTATAAGAAAGCAGACTGAGAAGCCATGATGAACAAGTCTGTAAACAGTACTCCTCCATGGCCTCTGCATCAGCTCTTGCTTCTAGGTTCCTCCCCCTTTTGAATTCCTGTCCTGACTCCCTTCAGTGATGATCAGTGATGTAGACGTGTGAGCCAAACAAACCCTTTCCTCCCCGACTTGCTTTGGTCATGGCGTTTCACTACAGCAACAATAACCCTAACTAAGACAATAGTGACTGAGTGTTTTGCCTGTATGCATATATGTGAATCTTGTGCATGCAGTGTGCCCACAGAAGCCAGAAGACAGCAACAGGTTCCCTGGAACTGGAGTTTAAAGACAGCGTGAGCCACCAGGTATACACTGGGAACCAAGACCAAGTCCTCTGCTGAGCCCTCGGTATAATAATTCTTTATACACATGGAGGCAATGGACAGTTTAGATGGACACTGGTGAGTTTTAGTAAAGGTTTATTAGTTATGGGGGAGGGACGCTGAGTCCTGTACTGAGTCCGGGGAAAGGTACCATTCTGATACCTGGCTAGGTGGGAGTGTCATTGGAGCCTGAGGGCTGGATGAGTTCCTGGGAAAGGTGCTCAGGCAGCTCTGGCCAATTCACAACACGCCCCGCCCCCCCCACTCCTTTTTTGTTATTAAAAAGGCAAGGAAAATAGGAGCCTGACTGCTGAGGGATGGGGGCAAGTTGTTTGACTTGTCCCGGCTCTGTGGCTGGACTGAAAAACCAAGAGTGAGCAATTCATGGTATCCAATTAGGGCAATAGTGATGTAAGCCTTTTGATAGCTGATATTAGACAGAACCATCAGAGCTAATGGATCTATCTGTTGATAGATCTACATCTATTTGACTTTTAAATAAGTACCTCTCTTGGTATGTCAATAGGCACTATACAAATTATTATGTCCCCAATGTCAGGGAGTTTTCTTTTGACTAAAAATTCCAGTCTGAGGAACTTTGACTGCTTCCTGCTGAGCTGGGGTATAGTAGTCAGGGGCCCCAGAAGGCTGGTAATTTAGTCAAAAGCTGGGGAGGGATCAGGCAATGTGGCCTTTGTCAGAAGCATCTGGTTCACTGATCCAGCTGAGTGGACAGGAGTGGGCGTGGCATCTGCTGAACTGTTCCTTTCCATACCATCTCTCAGCAAGTCCAGGGCTTGTAGTTGTTTGGAGCGCAGAGCTGATTTTGGGCAGTGTCTGTCGGCCGAAAGAAATCTGTCTAACATATGCTTGGAACTGAGATTGCAGTTTAGGAAACTTAAAGGAAAATCTACATTTGGAACTTTTAGGTCCATAGTCTTGGCAGTGGGGAGGAGAAGGGTTCCCAAGTCTAGGGAAGAGAGAGATACATCATACCCTCATGAGTGAGCAGATGGGAGACTTGAGTCTGGAGTCTGACCTGTGTGAGATAGATTCAAGTCAACTTCTTGAAGCTCGTAAGAAATTTAAGTTTACAAAAAGAGATAGATATTAGGTTGCCACTACCTGTCACCTGTACTGAAGTGGAGACACATACCTTTAAGTCAGCAGATATCATGTCCTGAAATACATATTATAAAGAAAGCAGATAATAAAACAGTTGGGGAAAATTTGTGAACGGAGCAGATCCATACCTTTGAGTCATCAAAAGCCATGGCCCTGAGCCAGAATCATGAACATTTTGTGTACCTAGAGCATTGGTATACAAATTGGACAGAAGCATTGTAGCCTGGTGAGAAAAGCATCTCCAAATCTAGATTTTGAAGACAAACAACCAAAGGAAACTTAAAATCCTGTAACAGTGATACTATCTTATCAGAACACCATTAAGAACACTGATCCAGAGTTTCATCAATGTGAAAACTCTGAGCCTTTGAAATCCAAATATGACTGATCATTTATATATCCTAAAACCTTTACAACTTGTATCTATATATCTTAAAAGCATCTTTTTAGATCCTTAGAACTTGTATAGACTTTTATCTAATCATTTACCATGAGAGAGGTGTAGGCATGTTAAGGCAAACTCTTTTGAATAGCCAGCCAATCTTTTATATATCTTACTGTCTTTACAAATTGTATCTATATATCTTCTTTTAGATATTGAGAACTTGTATGGACCTTTACTCTAATCATGGAGTTGGTAGATGTTTTTTATTCCTAAAACTATAGCTAGTCATCAAGCCATCAGAGATCTGAGGAAGGATAAATTGGAGAATCTAGATGGTCTATGTATTAATTAAAAATGGCAGGGATCCATTACCTAAGAATCCCCTGAGGCTCCTCTGGTTCACTGGGAGCAGATGCACAGAAGCAGAATACTGTTCGTTCTCCAGGTGACACACAGAATGATGCAGGCCTCTGGCTGCCCAGGTCTGGAATGTTTTTTCCTATGGGAAGGAACTAGGGGAAACTGGTCTTCCTCTGGCTAAGCAGAGTAAAGCAGCTAACCCAAATGTGCCCACAGTTAGTGCAGAGCCTGGTGGCAGGTGAGGGATAGGGCAGTTTTTTTCAGTGGTTAGTGTTACTATGATTCAGGTAAATTCTTCATTGTAGAGCCCCATTAACTTCTTGAAGACCATGAGGGTTACCATTAGGATTGGCCACTGTTTACTGTGGAAAGCGCAAACATTTAAATGCCTTATTTAGCAGAGCTCTGGAAGATCTGAGGACCATAATCTATCTCTCGAGATTATCTATAGTCTATTATATATATCTATAGTTACTTGTTTTAGACTTAAATTTGAAAACATACATAGGGAGTCAAATGAGGTTTACCTTCAATTAGTATTTTATATGACTACAAAATATAACAAAAGGCCAAGTAAAATTTATTCTGGAATTAACTGCATCAATACTCTGCATAATTTAAGTATATGTCTGAACACATTAAAGACTCTTAACACCTGTGTGATTATAGCTATATGTCTGTGTATGAACACATTAAAGGATCTTAGCACTCTGTGCTGTTATAAATATATAAAATCAATTATAAATGATGCTAATAACAACCATTATTAATCACTAATAATTATTATTAAATATCATATAATATTATATAACCAATAATTATAATATCATTTAATAATGTGTATTATTAAATGTCCTATATCAATTGTTTGTTGACTATATATGTGATATATGTATATGTGATATATATGTGATTAGATGATGTGTTAATCATCTAATAATTATTATATATTAAATAGCACATAGTCTTATAAAGAATAGAATTAGGATGTTATGAACTAAGATGTTATAAATAATATTAATTTAATCATCACCAACATAATGCAACAGATAACCAATATAAGACAATGGGTAATGTATCAATTACCTAATAAACATACCTGTTTTTATCATATAATTTTATAGAAGCCTGATGTTGGACAGAGTTAGTAAAAGCCTAAGTGGTTATAAACATATTTTCAAGGCTGACCATAAAAGTGGGAAGAGATCAATTAATGCATCATAACATGAAACAGTTTAAAAGCGGTTTATAAATTTAAAATGTCCCACAGTTTTATAAACTTGACGGTTGTTTTTTTTTTCAGAATATTAACTTCAAAGTTAACTCTTAAAGTTTAAAATCTCTCAGCTGTGTCCCTGTAATATCAGAAGTACCCTTTTATTTAAAAAGAGAAACAGCAGCGACAATCCAATAAGATCCGAATCATCGGCTGATTCTGACACTCTGTCGGCCCCAAGTCTCACTCTCTTTGGATAAAAACGCAGTCTTTCTTTTCCCACCTCATCAAGTGCATGAGGATTAGCACTGGGGCTGGAAGTGAGGGGAAGGAAAGCCGCTGCAGAGCAAAACACACGACTGAGAGGAAGCACATCCCGGTGAAATTGCTTAGTCTAAAACAGACTCCTCTGCTCCTTAAGGACCGTGATCACTCTGGTGCCCCAAGCGTTAATCACAAACCATTGGATATTAGTTTTCCAGCAGGCAGAGCAGAAAATGCAATGGTAAAAAAAAAAAAAAAAAAGAGTTAATGGCCCTCCTTGTTTTCTGCTGAGTCTCTTTTATCTGAGGTGCTAAATGGAGCACCTCACTTTCTCTCCCTGGAGACATTCAGCTCCGGCCTTCGTTTCCCATATTTGCATGTTCCCACGGGGGTGGGGGGTTAATGCAAAATATCAAGGTGCCCTATATTCTGGGAGATAATTTGCCCAACTCAGCAAGCCAGACTGGGTGGCACAGGCCTGTAACCGCAGCTACCTGGGAAGCTGAGGCAGGAGGCTCTCAAGCTCAAGGCCAGCCTGGACTACAGAATGAGGTCAGAGCTAGTCTGGGAAGCTTAGTAACAACTTGTCTCAGATTTTAAAATAGGATTCTGGAGAGGAAGCCGAGTGATGAAGGATTCTCGCTGCTCTGGTTCCATTCCCGGAATCCATATTGGATACCTCGCAAACTCCTATACTCTGGCTCCAGGGAAATCAATGTCTCTGGCCTTCCTGTGCTCAGGTGGGCCACACTCCTACACCATTACCGCATGCACACACACACACACACACACACACACAGACACACACTTTAAAAGAATCAAATTGAATCTCTAAAGGTAAGAGGAGCATCGGGGGTATAGATCTGTAGTAGAGCCCTTGCCTGGGCAGGAGGCCTTGAAGTCAATCCTCGGTACCAAAAAAAAAGGAGTCGTGAGATGCTCAACTCATCACAGCCTAAGCCCCTCCCACCCAGCAACCCCACCGCTGCCTTCTCT
The DNA here is from genome assembly GCA_026225945.1 of Cricetomys ansorgei. Lineage (NCBI taxonomy): Eukaryota > Metazoa > Chordata > Mammalia > Rodentia > Nesomyidae > Cricetomys > Cricetomys ansorgei. Next base: position 105,804 of record JAMJFZ010000436.1, on the reverse strand, counting down.
TCACTGAGAGCAGAGCAAGTCAGAAGAGACTTTTACTCTGTTGGGAACATGGAGTGTAGCATCTCCAGGTGCCAACTGACCCCTTATAAGATGTAAACAGCAAATTGTTAGCCTTTATTCTCTATCTGTGGGATCAAGGTGAAACGACTTTATGTAAATTGAGCACAAAATACTATTGCCTTTCAACCACACCACACTCTAAAAGAACACGCTGGGAACTGCTCTCTCCATGGAGGACCAGCAAGAAAGTCCAGGCCGCTGCATCTCTCCTTCCAGAGGCCGAGTCCCCATTGGTTCTCACACACTCGCTCTTCCCTTGCTGCCCACCTCCAGCCAGCTCTTCAGAGAAGCTGCAGGTTAATCGCCACTTGGTATGAGGGCCCAGCTGAGTGCTTCAGAACCCTCCCCACACCCTTTATTCTCCTCACTGCTACACGAAGTCAGTCATGGCAGGACAGTACGCTGCACACAGACACACTGATGGAATACAGGTGGGGTATCCCTAACCCTCCTGCAGAGGACCAGAGTTAATTCCCAGCTTCACAGGGCCGCTCACAGCCACCTGTAACCCTAGTCCCAGGGTATCCTTTACCATCTACTGGCCTCGGTGGGCACCTGGCACACAAGCAGTACAGATGCAAAAAGGCAAAACACCCATACACATAAAATACAATTTATTTTAGTTGTGTGTGCGTGCGTGTGTGCGTGTGTGTGTGTGTGTGTGCACATGAGTACAGGTGCCTGAGACACTGGATGCCCTGGAATCTGGAAGCCCCTTCACGTGAGTGCTGGGAACTGAACTCACATCCTCTGCAAGAGCAGGACACACTTTTACCCGCTGAGCCATCGCCTCGGCTCCCTTAAAACTGTTTTTTTTTTTTAATTCAATCTTACCCACCAGAAGGTCCATCATCCGGAAAGAAAATGACAGCAAAGCCGATGGTGCAGGAGAAGAGGGACCGTATTCACTGTTGGTGGGAATGCGAACTTGTGAAACTACTATTGAAATCGCTATAGTCTGACCAAAAAGACAACGCAATAAAAGTACTGTATGACCCAGCTGTACACCCCTGCACACACAGCCGAAGGAGTCTATGACCACCACAAAGACATTTGCACAGCCACGTCCATTGTCTGTGGTTCACTGTGCTAGGAAACGGAGCAGCCCATATGTCTGTAAACAGACACATAAGCGGGAAAACAATGTAGTATAGGACACAGTGCTGTACATCGTTAATCCCAGCACTTGGGAGGCAGAGATGGGCAGATCTCTGTGAAGGCTAGTCCAGCCTGGTCTCCATACTGAGTTCCAGAACAGTCGGGGCTGTGTAAAGAGACCCTGTCTCAAAAAGAAAGGAGAAAGGAAGAAAGAAAGGGAGAGAGAGAGAAAGGAGAAAGGAGGGGGAGGAAGAAAGGAAAAGGTACATACTCAGCAGAATTCCATCCAACCATAAAAAAAAAAAAAAACTGATGTCATAGAATTTACACATAAATGGGCGGAAGTTACTATCTCATGCAATGCATCCCAGACTCAGATACACAAATACTGCATGGCTGTTCTCAGAACAGACTAAGTTCTAGGTGTGTGGATATGTGTATGAAGAGGACTAGGCCATAAAACTTGAGAGAAGAAAGATGACCTTAGAGAAGGAGATTTTAAGAAAGGAAAGAGGGAGAGAAGGGAAGGAAGGAAGGAAGGAAGGAAGAAGGGGGAGGGAGGGAGCAAGCAGGGAGGAAGAGGAAAGTAATCAAATGCTTGTGACATGAAAACAGAAGGGCTAGTGGGGGCAGAAAGGGACCGAGAGAAGTGGAATCAGGAAAAGAAACAGCAAAAGCAAATACTATGAAAATCCCATAACGAACCCATTGTTTTATTACCAATCTTTAAAATAATGAAAAGAAACATATTGACAGTGTGAGCTCTAAGCAGCTGTAACCCAGGGAGAGGAAGAGGTAGGGTCCATCCTTAGGGCTCTGTCAAGCACACACTTAGAAACTACATGGCTGGGTACCCAAGTACTTACTGTCCTGCTCACTACACTGATTCTGGATACGCCAGAGCCTGTCCAGGCCCCGAGGAAATTAAGTTCCAATATAGGTTCAACTTCCCAGAGAAGTGGAAGCTCCACCTCTAAGACATATCATTCCAGCACAGCCCAGGTCCCATCTGCTGTCAGGAGCACCATGGAGGCTCAAGGGGTCCACCTTGCCCTGCGGCTCCTCACGGTTTCCACGCTCATGCAGACGCTTTCCGTTGGTATGTTTCTTCCGGGAACCAGAAGAGAACTGTGTGACAGCAGACATCTTGGAGGGAAGCAAAAAACGAAATGGCGAACTGAAGGACAGTGGTGAAGGAGAAAGTGGTACAGGTGATGGGGGTGATATTGCTGGTGACTTTGGTCAAACACCCCTGTTGTATCAAACTCTACGGATCTAGGGCTTCTGATGATGTCAAGTTCCCACCACAGGTTAGAGAAAGAGTAGAGTCAGCTTAAGTTTCCGCCAAAGAGTTTCAGTAACAGAAAGAAGGAGAACCGTGAAAAACCAGATGGATACCAGGAGGATCCAAGATATTGTGTGTGTGAGAAGGGGGAGGGGAGCGGGATGAGCTTGACTTCTATTCGGGGCGCATTCGTAGGACCCACTGTGTGACATGCCTCGGATTCAGGAGGCCAAAGCCATTGGCTGCACTCCCTGGCTACTTCTTCAATTCTCCTTTTCGTTTTGGAAAAACTCAGAGAGCAGATAGGAAATTCCCAGTCATGGAAAGGACTGTGCCCGGACTTCACGAAGAACATTAACTCTCTTTGTCTCCAACATGGTCCCCGTGGCTCCTGCTGGAACCCACTTCTATGCTGTCAGTGAAACCCAGTGAGTCTAGATGGGTGAACAGAGGGGAGCAGATGAGGGAAGACGCAAGCGTCCTGGAGGGCGTCGGAGGGTCTTGCCAGATTTGACATCAAAAGCCTAGCCTTCAGGAGTAGATGCGCAAGGCGCAAAGGCTATTGAACATATGAGTTCGCGTGCTCTGGCGATGAGGGTGAGGGTCTGAAGGAGGGTCCGAATGATGAGTAAGTACCTACAGACTCCGCGTGAGATGTCGCTTCCAGCATGGAGGGAAGCATGCAGAGACCCAGGATATGAGATGTTTAATGTGATTCCAGAATATTGGGCAAGATGGAGGGCGTGGTCCTTCCCCAAGTACCCTTTGTAACATTAACTCAGGCTCATTGTCCTGTATCACATACAGAGCAAAGTTCATGCTTGAGGAATTATACCTTGTTCCCTGGTTGATAAGACCAGATTTAGGGATTTGGGGGTGGGGGGGGCGGTGTAAGGGAAATCATTAATAGTCTGAGTCCGTAAGAAAAAGAGTGATGATTCTTTTAGTAAGAGGATCTGACCCTGGGCTTCTTGTCTACAGCGCTCTGCAACTGCCCTGTCCCTATTCTATATACAGGTGGTACTTCAACCAAGTGAGTTCACTGTGTGAGCCCTTCATCTTCTCCGGCTGCGGAGGCAACAGAAGCAACTTTAAAAGCAAATACCTCTGCGAATACGCTTGCATTTTTAAAACTGTAAGTCTCTCGGTGCCCCACCCCCCGCTACTGATGATACTGAATGGCTGGGATGGCAGTTTCGCAGGTAACACCTGGAAAGAGGCTAGGAGAACATGAGCACGTGACTAAGACATTCCTTCCAGATGCAGATATGTCGGTCTTAAATCCCAGTGTGTCTTTTGTGTTGTCTTGAATCTGAAAATTAAAACCTAGCCAGCCATCGTGGTGTACTTGCGTAGTCCCAGCATTCGGGAGACTGAGGCAGGAGGATCGCCAGGAGTTTGAGGCTAGCCTGGACTATGTAGTAAGTTCCAGGTCAAATTGGGTTACATTAAAAAAAAATTTACAGAGGGAAAATAGGAGATGGATCTGGAAAGGGTTGAGGGGGAGGGATCAATATGATCAAAACATGTAGTATGAAACTCTCAAAGAACTAATGATTTTTTTTTAAAAAAGAGAGAGCAAAAAAAAAGGGGGGGAAGGAAAGAAGAAAGTTAAAGCCCAAAGCAGCTGACAATTCATTCATTCACTCAGAAACAAGTGGATGCAGAGGCCCTAACTCTGCCCAGCGTCTCATCTCCGTGGCAATGGCCTAGGTCTCTGAGAGGTTGCCATTCAGTGGTTAAAACAAAAGCTACTGGAGCATCAGGAAAACGGGAAAGACCCCAATCACAGTAGAATATTTGCAATAACTGTCTAAACAGAAGGTTCACACTCCTGAGCAGAAGCGCTGGTTGTTCGATCAGTTGCATTTCCACAACTTAGCATAACATCCGTTTATTATTTGTTTTAAGATAGAATACTAGCAAGGCAGCTGTGAGACGTGGGTCCTTTCTGATTTGGGTCCTTTCAGCCATACCGATCAACGTAATAATCACAAGCTTTATTTATTAACAGAAAATTTAACCTGAAACCGGAAAATCAGTCAGCGAAAGCAAATAACGAATGGATGAGGGAAAAAAAAAAATCCTGCTGAAGTTATGCTGTGTGAATAAAGTAGAAATTCCTGACAACGTTGAGAATTCAAAATTCCTGTTCCTTTCCTTGCCTAGATCTAGCTTCGCCCCGCCCCGGTGAGTTATATACATCTTAATTGAGAGTTTCCTGAACTTCAGCCCCATATGAATTCATGTCCTGTCCAAGGGGCTTCTGATATGAACCACATGTGATCCCTACAGGCACCTGCCTTCGTGAGTCAACCACCATAACATCTTTCATCTTGGCTCTCTATCTAATTTTGTTTCTGAATTTTGTTGTGGACCAAAATATTTGCGATTCAATTCGAGAATCTGCCACAAATAAATTGGCAGTCAACCCTCAAGCACACCCATATTCTCGTGGCATCCCAGGTGGCAGCACCGTAGAAGCCACCGCGACTCTGCATCTGGGAGTTTCAAGTCTTGAGCTGTCTGAGTATGGAGGGTCCCTCCCTCTGCTCTGATTGTTCAAATTCTGTTGGACAATGGCGCCTCACAAAGGACTCTATCCACGTGATCCAGTGCCCAACCGTTCACAAACAATGAGAGGATCTGTGGCCCCAGAGGAGTCAGCTTGTGATTCCAGTTCAGTGTGAAGAACAGAAGTCGCAGACCCCGAGCTGTGGGCACAAATTGGGAAAACCCTTGGGAAATGGTAGAAACCAAAGATTAAAGGCCATGGCATTTATACTCCCTCTCCCTGGGGATTCCGACTATGCAGGGGCGGTGAGAGTAAAGGAACCAAGAGGATCCTAGCACCCTATAAGTGTTGGGTCAAAATCTCCAAGTCCAGTGACCCAAACTATGCTGTGTTCAAATCAAACTTAGTTCTAGGGCCTGACACCATAGACTAGATTTTTCTGGTACACATTTGTGGGATTCTGGAAGTTCTTTCTTCTTCTGATTATTTCAAGACTTGCTGTTTTATAAGTATGGCTCAAGTGCAATTTCTTCAAAATTTTTTCAGTGCTATATTCTAGTTGGAAGAATAACTGTAAGTAACATGTCCACTAAAGACAAAGATTTGTAACCTGATTTCTTCTTAGGTTTCTATTTCTCCATAGATCCTAATTATGCTAAGAATGACAGCTTAGGTTGATTTTGACCTCTACACACACACACACACACACACACACAGAGAGAGAGATAGGGAGAGAGAGAGAGAGAGACGCACACAGAGGAACATGCATACATGCCTGCATACACATATATACATACAAAATACATACATAAAATATTCTCAAAAGAATATACACAGGGGCTAGAGACAGCTCAGTGGCCAAGAGCAATTCCAGCTCTTCCAGAGGACCTAGGTTTGATTCCCAGCACCTACATGGTGGCACAGAACAGTTTCAGGGGATCTGATGGCCTTTTCTGGCCTCTGGGGGCACCAGGCATGCACGTGGCACACAGGCATACACACAGGCAAAACACTCATGCACATAAAATAAACAAATCTTTTAAAGTATAACTATCCTAGATACCAGTAACTATGCATAGAGACATGCCCTTGTCCTTGCTGATAACAGCCACTTCCTCTCATGAAACTCACTCCCCCTGACCTTACAGTGCCTGGTTGTGGGGGTTAGTCCGTGCACCCATCAGCCACAAGTCAACGAGGCAGTGCTCCAGATGCTGAGCACATCTGCCAATAACACACCAGGAGGACAGTGAATCCCTTGAAACAGAGGTCCATAACCAGCTGCCGATTTGCCACCCCACCCCCACCAGACACTTGTCAGTGGTTGGGATGTTTTCTGGTCACAAGAGAAGAACCGTGGTACCTAATGATGAGGCCGCAAGTGCTGCTGAATGTCACATGACACGCAGGACAGAAGCACCCACTAATACACAACACAAAATAATAACAAGACTGGTGAGCCGAGTCAGAGGTTAAGAGCACTCGCTACTCTTCTGCAAGATCCCAGTTCAGTTCCAGCATCCACATCAAGAGGCTCACAGCTGCCTGTGAGGTCAGCTGCAAAGGATGTGAAACCTTCTTCTGACCGCTTCAGGCACTTGAATAAACATAACACACGAACACACACACACACCACACATACACCACACACACACCACACATACACACACACAGACACACACACACACCACATACACACACACATACACACATACATACACACACACACCACACACACACACATACACACACACATACACACACACTACACACACACACCACATACACACACACATGCACACACACACATACACACACACATGCACACACACACATACACACACACATACACACACACTACACACACACACACATACACATACACACACACCACAAATAAATAATGAAGTCTTAAAACATATTGATAAGACCAATTGAGAATTGAGAAACTCTCCATTAGTCATGTATTCTCCCTCTCCCAGAAAATTCTGATCTTGAGAGAAGGAACACAGAGAACTGGAACATGATTGTCACAGCCAGGCTATTGAGACCCAATCTTCCTGTCTTAGAAGGCATGTCTCCCACCCCTAAACCCTCCATGATGTCATTGCTCCCAGCTATGGAGCCATATCTCTCCGTGAATCATGGCAGCCCCAATAACCTTTTGCATAAGGTTCATTTTGCTTCATTTATGTCTTAGGATTGCTATTGCTTTGGAGAGACACTATGAGCAAGGCAACCTCTAAAGAAAGCATTTGATTGGGGGCTCACCTCCATTTCAGAGGGAGAGACCATGAACCTCACGGCGGGGGGCATGGCAGCAGGCAGGCACGGCAGTGGAGAAGTAGTTGAGAGCTTAGGTCTGAGCCGCAAGCATGAGAAAGATAACTAGGAATGGCATGAGCTATTGAACTCTCAAAGCCTGCCCCCAATGATACACACCCTCCAAAAAAGCCACACCTCCTAATCCTTCCCAAACAGTTCTACTAGCTGCAGAGGAAACATTCAGATCAATGAGCATGTGGGGGCCATTCTCACTCAAACCATCACGTTTCCACTGCGTTACCCCAGAGGCTTCTAGGGTAGCACAGTGCAGACTGCTCTTAGTATAACTTCAAAAGTTTCTATAGGCTTCCAGTCTCAACACAGTTTCAAAGTCCAATGTCTCTTTTGAAACTCAAGGCAATCTCCTAATTGTAACCCCTTGTAAAATCGAAAGGCAAATTACATATTTCCAACATACGGTGACACAGAATGTACGTTACCTTCCGAAAGGGAGGAAAGGGAGCATAGTGAGAAAATACTGCACCAAAGCAAGACTGGAACCCAGCAAGGGGAATTCCAGATGATCTGGGGTATCCAGTGGGTATAGAGGCAGGCTCATATGGCTCAGCGGGAGGGGCGGGCTGTGTGAACATGTGTGTGCAGGTATGCTCACCTGTGCACATGTGCATGGAGGCCACTCTCCACTTCATTCGTCTGAGGCAGGGTCTCTCCCTGAACTTAAAATTTCAGCGTTTTGGCTAGGCTGGCAGCCACAAAACACCAGCAATCCTCCTGACTCTACTTCCCACAGAGCAGGAGTTACTGGAGAATTTGAGACCATACCTCTTGTTACATGAGTTCTGGGATGTGATCTCAGGTCCTGCGGCTGCTCAACAATCATTGCTAACCACTGAGTCTCATTTGGCTTTTGGCTGTTGCGGAATATTTTGTTTCTTGTTTTGATTGTTGTTGCTGAGACAGAGTTTCTGCCCTAAACTCCCTCTATTGCCAAGGTTACCCATGATCTCCTGACCTTTCTGCCTCCACCTCCCAAGTGCTATTATTACAAGCTGTACCATACCACATCCAGTGCATGCGTGCACACCAGAGGAGCACTGTATCATCTATGCCAAGTCCCCGGCCTCTTGCTTTGATTTTGAGTTTCAGTGTTTAGAAGATAGAAGAAACAGGGAAGAAAGGAGAGCAAGTTGTTCCTTCTGTCTTGCCTATGCTAGAAAAGCCTCTATATAAAAGAAAACATGGTAAAACCCTGAGAATATTAAAGATAAAAATGGAAAGAGGTGCTGGGCAGTGGTGGCACACGCCTTTAATCCCAGCACTTGGAAGACAGAGGCAGGTGAATCTCTATGAGTTCAAAGCCAGCCTGGTCTACAGAGTAAGTTCCAGGATAACCAGAGTTACAACAGAGAAACCCTGTCTCAAAAAAAAAAAAATAGAAAGATGCAACCTACACTATGCAACCTCAACAGAAAAGAAGAACCTACTTACAACTGAAAACACTATGTATCAAGAAATATCATCAATAATTTATCCATAATGGAAAAAGTATTGCGGAAAAAATGAAGGTCCTCTTCTCTAATGTGCCAATTGCCTTAACTGAAATAAGATAGAAATCTTTACAAATATCTTAGCAAACTGTTTAGCAACAAGAAAGCTCCAGAATGCACATCCTGATTTCCTAGTTACCAAGTGCAAAGACAGAGCCATCAGATCTGGAAAGAACCAACCAGGGAGCCTGGCAGGATGGGTGATGCCTATGAGTGACTTCCTGCCCTCCTCCCCCTCAGCCATAGGGAAAAGTCTTTCCCTTTCTTGAACTCAACAATTTGTGGCTTTGTATAAGAAACACTGAAATGTGAATAACGTCCCCAGGATAAATACTGCTAACCTGCAGAAACACATCACATCGTGGAAAGACAGGGCATGACCTGCTATCATAATTGATGAGGTGTGCTTCAGTAGGGATACAGAAACTCAGACCACAGAGAGCTTTGTGTTTAAGTAGGCTTCAACTGTGTCCTTTAACACTTCGGGTCACATCTCCTTTGAGTTTGAACGACCCATTCATAGGGGTAGCTGAAGACCAATACATACCAGACATTTACGTTATGATTCATAACAATAATAAAATTACAGTCACGAAGTAACAACAAAAGCAACATGAGGAAGTGTGTTGAAGAGGTTGCAGCATTAGCAAGGTTGAGACCTCTGATCTAGGACCTAGATTTCTGCTGCCCTCTGGTGGCTCAGAGGCCAAAGCACCCAGCAAATTATCCCTTCACTCTCTTAGGGATTTGGTTTCTCCATACTTGCACTTCTCTTGTTCTGCGGGAGGTTGGTCTGTCTGCATACCGATCCCCTTGACAACAGATCTTGATTCAGCTCAGCAACTTCCCGCCCTACACACCCACTTATCATTGACGTCACACCCCATGGGAGAAAAGAATGAGACTCAACAGCAGAGAGAGGTGCGGGTACCCTTCAGTGTGGCTGGGGGAAGGGCAGAGAAACCACATGGTCAAGAAAAGGAGTAGAGATGGGGGTTCTCAAATAGCAGGTCTATTCCAACCGCCTACCTAGGGGTCAGAAGCCCACTGTAGGGAAGCTGGCGGGAGGGGGGCTTTTCAGTGAGGGGGAAGGTTAATTTGGGTGCAAAGGTGGGGACAGCGGGTAGGATCAGGATTTGTGGGGACCTGCTTCACAGAACTCAGGCTGAAAGGAACACTAACCCTGAGGAAGGAAAGTTTCGCATGGCTTCTTTGGTTTGGGAAACAACAGTAGAATAAGAGCAGCCTAGAGGTTGAAGGGAGACCTGGAATTGAAGACCTCCCTTCCTGCCTCTCCCTCCCCTTTTCCTTCTCTCCTTCTCTCCATCCCTCCCTCCCATCATACCATTGCTGAGGGCACAGGCTGCACAGGGTATCCCTCATCTGATGGAGGAAGAGATCCTGCTCACAGGCCCCACCCTCTCTCACCTGGCAGAAAATCACCTTACAGTATCCTAAGATTCCAAGGGGAAGACAGCCCTCGACTGCTCTCACTGAAACCTCATAGTGGTTTTTAACTGCGTGCCTAAAGCTAGATGTGGTGCCATGTACCCGGGTACTCAGGACACAGAGAGAATCGCTGAAGCCCACGTGTTGAAGGCAGGCTGAGCAACACAAGCAACTCTCCTTCTCAGAAGAAAAGCCCAGGCCTGTGTCATTTACATTCTTACGTAAGCGATAAAATGACAAGCAAAGTAGTAGAGGAGGGATCTCAGCAACTGGTTTGCAGACCCATCAGACTGATATCAGCCCTTCTTCTTTACTTGAGACATGAACCCAGAGTCATGGGTGTCCGGGGCCAGACACTGTGAAGCTCATGGCACAGTGGCACAGTGCAGCCACGTGTCCTCAGATCAGGCGACTCCAACTCATGTCTACCCAGAGAAGTGAGAGTTCTCAACGCAGTGTTATCCAGAGTTTCATTTAGCACTCTTTATATTCATTACATCGTGAGTGTGTGTGTGTGTGTATGTGTGTGTGTGTGTGTAAAAATCCCACAGCAGCTTCCCACATCCACAATGTAGCTCTGCTGGGCCTCAGCGGGCTCCAGGGTAGGAAGTCATGTGGCCTGTGGTTCTATGGCATATCCATGCGGTGAGCTGTCAGAAAGGTACAGAATTTCTGGAGCACAGCAGAGGGCTTAACTCAACTCTATTGTGAGGTCAAGGTTACAAATATAGGGAGAGGAAAAGTCCCTGCTATCCAAGGAAGTCATTTGAAGCTCATTGATTAGGACACACAGGCATGACAATCTCATTTACATATTGGGGTCACAGGCTGGACCTAGGTATTTTCCAGGGACCAGAGGGAGAGACCTTACTTGGTTATATAAGGAGAAGTACTACAGCTCCAGATAAGCAATTCTGCCAGGTTCATACCTTTGAAGGGGCGGTGCCTTGATCTGAGTGCAGATGGCATAGCTGTGGTCTGTCAGAGCTGCTGAGGGGAGGGGCCAAACTCCTACTGCTCTCAGAGTGAGAGTTCTGGGATTCAATCACACCATCTACCTCTCCTCAGCTCGGGGACAGAACCACATGTGTGTGTACGGTGTGGTGTGTGTATGGTTTGGTTTGGGGGGAGCGGTGTAAAATAGTATCCTACATAAGATGTCAAATAAATTAGCCATTGCATGGAGGTCTAGGAAAGAGTTATGTGTGATATCTCAGACAATCTTGAGTAAATCCAACCATCTTCAAAGTGACACACCCTGGGTTGTTTGGAATATAACAGGGTGTAAGAATTAAAAGCATGTCAAAGTTCCTCAGCTAAGATGTACAGTGGGAAACACACCTTGAGTATAATTGGTAAAAAAAAACCCAAGCAGGAGAGGGTGGCACACACCTGTGATCCCCGCACTAGGGAAGTAGGTATAAGTAGATCATGAGTTCAAGGCCAGCCTTTGGTATATAGAAAGTTAAGGCTAACCTGGGCTACACGAAATTTCAAAAATCAAAAAAGCAAACAGAAACAATCTTGTAATACATTTGCTGTGAATCGATGACATTTTGACTCTCAGGCAGAAAACAAAAGGGGAAAGGAAAAAGGCATTTTGAAGTGTGTGCTGACCTGTTGGGAAGAGGCAGGGGTGCATACAAGCCTGGGGACCTGAGTTCAGTGCCCGGAACCCACAGAGTGGAAGGAGAAAAACCATCCTCAAGCTGTCGTCTGAGAGGTACACCAGCACTGTGCACAGGCAACTTCATCACTAATAATAATTATTATACTTTAACGTTTAAAGGAAAATATTTTACCTTGTCAGGCACCAAACAAGTCAGGATGTATTGCTTCCAAGATGACTAAACATATCCGAGACTGCCTAATGTATCACACATAAATCTTTTACTAGACCTCCACGCAGGCTGGACTTTAGCACTCTTCTTCATATGTGTTGCACTAAGAAAAAGAATCTGCTCTCTTTCTTAGGTCACAGGGTTCACACTGCCAAAGCCATGCACAGGTAGACACACTACTCCCCCTCCCCAAATCTGGGCCCCCACACAGTCCAGACAAGAGGGTCCATGCCAGCATCTTTATTGGGAAAGAGAGGGACCAATCCCCAGGGCTGTTTCATGTGCTCCAGGCAGCAGTAGCAGCAAAGAGGAGACAGCCTGATGTCCCTGGGAGAGTCACAGGCCTCGAATGTCACCCCTTCCTGGAGCTCCAGATGAATCAGGACAGCTAGGGTGCTCCAGCCTCTGCAAGTAGAAGAAATTTCAGGTCCCAGCTGTGCATTCCCGGCCCCAGATTCCCAGCTGTTCCCTTCCACCTGGGGCGTCTCCATGTGTATCTCTCTCAGAAGCTTTAAATGGTTTCGAGCCTCCTAACTGGTTCCGAAGACTCTTGTCATTTAGAAGATCTGTTACCAATAGGAATGGTAACTGCTCTGAGTTTTTGCCTTGCCCCCAGCTCTCATGACCCATACCCACCACTCGTATTCCCACCCTCTGTGGCATGTGCTGGCCTCACTCCGCCAAGCCTTTAGGGCCTGGATCAAATCCTGTCTCTCCCAGGAACCCCGCCCCCAGACAGCCACCCCCACTGTAAGCACTGTAATCCCAGTGTCCATATGAGGGTGTGGTCTGTGACTCAGGCCCTGTCTCTAACTACATTCTTCCAGGCCATCAGAAAATGCCTTCCCACACAACAGTGAAGCCTGTTAACTTCACAGCTGGTCAAAGGTCATCATGGGCAACACTCACCTAATTCAGAATTAAATCCAGTAGTCCCATTGGAGTCTGAGAGCTGCTGCAGTGACTGGCGCTGGGGGACGCAGAAGCGGCCACAGCCTGACTTGCAGCACTTTTTCCCTGAGCCACAGCTCTCATCCGTTATGCAGGCGACAATACACAGGGACGCCACATTTAAGGGACATTGGTCATCGTTCCCTGTGGGGAACAGCAGACAGGGAAGACACAGGGAGTTGGCTCCTCTCCTCCCAGGTTCCCACTACAACAGAGACTCAGGGCTCAGGTGAATCAACCCCAACTCCCAACTAGATGTGGCTGGGAGCAGGGAAGCTGGGGGACTGAGACACTGCACATCCAACACCTCTGACCTAGGAGTTATCAAACCCCAATGCAGTTCTCAGAGGTTGTGGAATTCAGACTGGCCAGTAGAGCCAAGAGCAGAGAGACACGGCCCCACCTTCTGACCTGTGATTGAATTTCATGTCATTACCTTATTCGTCACCCTAGAAGAGGCTTTCTGCCCAGGGTTTGAGCTCCTATAATCCTGTCAGAATCTTCTTTCATCAAAATTTATTTTAGTATGTGTGTGTGTGTGTGTGTGTGTGTAGTATGTGTGTGTGGTGTGTGTGTGTATAGTATGTATGTGTGGTGTGTGTGTGTGTGTGTGTAGTATGTGTGTGTGGTGTGTGTGTGTGTGTGTGTGTGTGTGTGTGTGTGTGTGTGTAGTATGTATGAGTGATATGTATACTGTGTGATGTGTATATGTGTGTAGTGTGTGTGCATACGTGTGATATTTGTGTAGTGTGTGTGCATACATATGATATGCATGTTTAGTGTGTGTGCTGTATGTGCGGTGAGTGTGTGTGATGAATTTGTGTAGTGTGTACTGTATGAGAGTGGTGTGTGTACTGTGTGATGTGTGTGCATGTATGTGGTGTGTACATGTTAATGTGTAGGCATGTATGTGGTTTGTTTACGCATGGGTGTGTGGTGTGTGTGGTGTATGTGTATGTAAGGAAGTGTGTGTGTTGTGAGTGTGCATGTTCAGTGGATTCATTGTGTGGCAGTGTGTGTGTGTGTGTGTGTGGTGTGTGTGTGAATGGATGTGCGGTGTGTGTGTGTATGTAAGTAAGTGTGTGTGGTATGAGTGTGCATGTTCTGGGGGGTTGCTGCATGGTTGTGTGTGTGTCGGTGTGTGTGGTGTGTGTAGTGTGTGTGTGCATGGGTGAGTGGTGTGTGTGTGTTGAATGTGTGTGCATGTCTGTGTGTCTGGGTGTCTGTGTGTGTGGTGTGTGTAGTGTGTGTGTGTGTGTGTGTGTGTGGTACAGGAGTGTGCATGCCCAAGTTAGTGCACACAGGCACCTGCCACAGCACGTGTGTTGGAGGTCAGAGGACAACTTTCCAAAGTCAGCTCTCCCCTTCCATTGTGTATTCAAAGCAGAGTCTCTCTTGATTCTGCCTAGCTTCGCCCTCCAGGCTAGCTGCCCAGAAGCTCCCAGGACTCTACTATCTCCACCTCCCATCTCCACACAGCAGCACTGGGATTACAGATGTGCATTATCTCGCCCAGCTTTTACGTGGGAGTTAGGGACCCGAACTTTCATCCTCATGCTTTGCACAGCAAGGGCTATATCCACTGAGACATGGCCCCAGGCTCTCATCAAACTTCAGCATACGGACAGGCCTTGGCTTGTCCTGGTGTCATTCCTCACTAGTACAGAATGGCAGGAACAGTCCCCTAAGGTTCAAGTTCTATCTTTTCCCAGATCAGCAACATGGAATACAGGACTCACTTTCTCTCTAGGGCAGCAGTAGCATAACTGAGTCAGCCACAGACTACCATGTCTTATAACTGCACTCTACAGTGAGAAGGTTTGGTGCGTTGAGAGCTGTGCTGGCTAGTTTTATGTCAACTGGACACAGGCTAAAGTCACTAGAAATGAGGGAGCTTCAATTGAGAAAATGCCTCCATAAGATAGGGCTGTAGGGCATTTTCTTAACTAGTGGATGATGTGGGAAGGTCATCCCATTCTGGGTGGTATCTCCACTGAGTGGTGGTCCTGGGAACTATAAGAAAGCAGGCAGAGCAAACCATAGGGAGCAAGAGAGCAGTAAGCCCCTGCATGGCCCCTGCATCGGCTCCTGCCTCCAGGTTCCTGCCCTGTTTCAGTTCCTGGCCTGACTTCCTTCACTGATGGACTACACTGTAAAAGTGTAATTTGAATAAACCCTTTCCTCCCCCAAGTGGCCACAGGAAGCTCCTCAAGATTGACCCAGGATCCAAGGGGCAACTCCCCTCCCAAAGAACCAACATACCATTGTGGGTGACTCTTTGGCAAGCATGGCCACAGATAGTTGGGCAGCATTTGTGATCCTGGGGACAAGATGTGCGCGCATCACACAGCTCCCCACATGGAAGGGGGTCAGGAGGACATCCATCACTTAACTCTGCCGTGGAATCAAGACACTGAAGCTCAGATGTGCTCAGACAGGAACATTAAAAGCATTTCTCAGTGGATGTTAACAGAGATGTTTAATATGCAATGCACTCTATATTCATTCGATTTCTTCTGCGCAAACAGTGGTTTTGGTGCTTGCAGCATGAAAAAAACACTGTTCAGCTCTAACCCGTTGTCACACACATGCACAGCTGTTCGCTCCTCCTGCTCTCGTACTGTGACACAGAGGGTCCCCAGAGAGCTGTATCTCTCGGGATGTGGACCCTGCGGAGTCCTTTTCCACACGGGCTGGGCTTCTCCCTATGACTTACTTTGCCCAACGGGACATTAGCAAGTGGGACGCAAGCAGAGACTCAGACCCGCACACAGGAGCCTGTCCTCTTTGAACACCCCTTCTTGGAAAGCAGCCATGGTGCTATAGAGCAGCTTGAGCTAGACTGTGGTGTGGTGAGATGCTCCAGGACCAAAAACATGGAAGGAGAGAGACCATCCCAGGGGGCAGAGGAGATGGATCCGTTGGTAAGATGCTTGCCGTGTTTACTGAATTGGATCCCAGTGTTCCTGCAGGACACTGGGTGTGGTGGCACCAGCACTGGGATGGTGGAGATGACCTGACACCTAGGGCTCACTGGCCAATCAGCCAGGCTGAATCAGCAAGCACCAAGCCCTAGTGAGAGACCCTGACTCAAAAACACCAAGGTAGACGGCTCCTGAGGAATGACATTCCAGGATCGCTTCTGGCTTCCACATGCAGGTGCGCACACACACACACACACACAAACATGCAGAAATACACAAATTAATGGATTCACTAGGTAACAAATGAAAAGGAATACCACCCCTGACATTGCAGCCCTGCTGAGCTCCCAGCTGCATGCACCAATGACCTCAGCTAGCGCCCATGAGGAGATGACTATTCAGTAGTGCCTGGCCACACTCACAGCTGGGGTGAGGAAAGAAACATTGTCTCAGGCTGCTGCCTCTGGGAACAGTGTGCTGTACTGTAAAAGAGACTCATTCATAATACACAGGTCTGGGCTGAGAAACAATGAGTCCAGCCCAAATATTCCCTTTCTCCAGGCTCTCTTGCTAGTAGATGTTACCACATTTAAGACTCGGAGGGAAGAAACTCTTGCATTCTTGATACAAACTGTCGCCTCACATCCTCCTTCTTCCGAAGAAGTACCTGCAGCGGAGAGCTGAGGCGGCCTTCTTCTAAGGAGGAAGCCACTAGCGTGAAGGAAAAGACAAGAATTGGCAAGGTGAGAGAGAGAGACACTTCCTTCTTGGTAGCACAGTGGGTTGCCATGACAGCTGTGGCGCCCACCTCAGAATTCTTGTCAGGACAGAGAATCACTTTTCTGTCAATGTTCTGTTGTCCATGGCCAAATGCATTCTAGAACAGGGCCCACCCAGAGCTACAGAGCAAGCTGGCAGCTAAGCAGGACAAAACTCAGGTGCCTGGCTTCACTGAAGTACATTCTACTACGCCATCCTTAAAAGATGCAGGCAACCTGGCCTCGGGAACAGGCTCACCCCAAGAAGACGACACCCAAGCCAAACTAACTCACCATGACTCACATCCGTGTTTCAGTGCTTTAAATATGGAGAGAGGTGATGGGCATTAAAAGTTTTGTGGAAGACCAAAACGTGCCTGGCTCCGACCTCGAAAGAGGTGGGCGTGCATGACGGCACGAGGCGGGCTCCAGGGAGTCTGCCATGATGGAAAACGCAAGTGTGGGACCCCAGGGAGAAGACATGGACCATCCCATCGTGTGTCCTGGAATCTCCCTGCACAGGCAGATTCTGTGCTGTCACGATGTCATGTCAGACTCTGTACCCTGATGTCTTCTTTGGAAAGCATGGTCACAGTAACTGCCCGACGCGTCTCACTGTGCCTACTCATCATCCACTCGACAAACACTGCAATACATTACAAAAAATAAAATTATCTAACTCTGCAGTTGAGAGAGCTGGATCTGGAAAGCAACCGGAGCGAAATACCAGTGGCAAAAACTTCTCACTGAGTTAAACAATGAACCTAAAAGAAGGCCACCATGCTTACCAGGTGTCTCCATTGTAATGAGCTTGGCTCTGATGGGATGAAGGCCAGGAGCCTCTGCTCCTTTCTGCTCTTATCCCCAAGACAATAGCACAAACGTTACCTCTGCTATCTCCCCACCCACACTCCTTTGATCCCCATAGAGTTTTACAAACATTAGAAGCAAGGAATGGACCCACTGGGAGGCAGGCAGAACCCTGTGAGTCAAAGCACATCCCCGTTGACCATTGCGCAGCATTGGCATGCACTTTCACACTCAAACACATGTCAAATAATTCCTGTGAGATCAAATACCTGGACTTAATGGGACGGCACCACCTCTAAGTCAAACTATGCCACCCTTATCTTTAAGCTATGTGGTGTGTGTACCTTATAAAAACACGGTCCCTGCAATGCCTTTGGACAGGATGCCCTCTCACCATGTCTTGACTCTTCCAGCCTAGGTGAACTCAGTCATTACAGTGTGTGAGTCTGAGTAAACTCAAAACAAATTACAACCAGGGATCAGGTCGAGAAACAGGGCTGGGTGCTAGAGTTGAGATAATATCCCTTACCCTCCATCTGCACCTCTCCCAAACCCCAACTATCACCAAAAATAATGAACCTGTGGTCAGGAACCAGGCTTCCTTCCTGCCTCAGCCCCAGTGCTCTACCTCCCAAGGACCTTCCTTCCATCAAGGAGAGTAGCAGTAGCCGGCTATGCAAGCTCAGCAGAAGACAAGGAGGCATATTCATTGGTGGAATCCCAGCCACTACATAGACAAGAATGGCCGTGAACTCCAGGTTGAAATCAAAGATGACATGTACTATAGAGTTTACGAGTCTCAGAGAGGGGGTGATCAGCAGAGTCAGGAGCAGAACGATACTAGTTCTAGATTAAATAATGGTTAAAACTTAGTCTTTGGACAGCTGGAGTGTCACATGTGCAGTTAACTATAGCATTTGGGAAACTGGTGTGGGAGGGCTAGAAATTCAAGCACCATATGCTGCGTAGAAAGAACATCAAGGAGGAGAAGGAAACGGGGAGAAGAACAGGAAGGGCATGGAGAGGAGGAGGGGAGAGGAAATACAGCCCAGACTCAGTCATCCAAGTAGCCATGAAGAGGGAATCTACTGTGTGCTGAAGGATTAACACACCCTTAACTCATTATGACAACTCCCCAGGCTCTTTCCATCTTAAAGAACAGACAGAGAAGCAGAGACTTACTCAGGATCTGCTTGTCTCAGACAACCCAGATTTACACTTGGAGCTCTAACACCCTGCCATGATTTTCCAGTGACAGACTGGCTCCAGTTTCTGCAGACAACAGAATATCATTCAGGAGACAGAGGCAAGGGAGTCACAAGGTCCAGGCCAGCCCGGGCAAAGCACTGAGGCCCTGTCTTCAAAAAAGAAAGGGACAAAAAGGAAAGAAGAAAAAGACCCAGATGTGGAGGTGCGTGCCTGTAATCTTAGTACTCTGGAGGTGGAGGCAGGGACACAGGAGTTAAAGGCCAGCCTTGGCTACAAAGAGTATCGGAGGGCAACCGGGGCTTCCTGAGACTCTGTCTCAGAAAAAAATTTTTAAAAAATCCCTCAGCAGGCAGAAGAAGGCAGGTGCATCTCTAAGTTTGAGGCAAGTCTGGTCGACAGAGCAAGTTCCAGGACAGCCACAGCTACACAAGAAACCCTGTTTCAATATGTATTTATATAAAATAAAAGCTAATTTCAGAAAGCAGGGGAGAAAATAAATCACCCAAGGATAAATGCCTCTAGAAATATTATAAATCTATAAAACACCTTAAAATCTACAACCTGAGCAATAGGCAGACATAAAGTAGAATATTATATCTGGGCTAGCTCTCCAAAATACGATGTATATGTCTAATATCACCCACAGTAAAGTAGCTTGGAGAACAGGGAGAGGCAGGAAATAGGATCATAAAGGCTACTGAGAAGCATAAACAAGCAAGAATAGCCATGAACATTCTAAACTAGCAGGAAAATAAGACAGGTTCCACAAAGACAGTACCACCAACTTCTAATAACCTCCAGTGCCTCTCAAAGGAATAGCAAGCGGCACAGAGCAGAAAGCCGTGTTCCTTCCCCACTGCCACCTCCCTAGGGTCAAAGATATCCATCCTCCACAGGCATTATTCTTCCATCTCTGTCTCTCATCACACACATGCCTGTCGTCTGAAGACACCTATGGGACTCTGTCTTCAATATCCAAACACACTCTTCCCCTGGCTAGTGTTAATTCCTTCTCCCTTAAGCAGATTAAAGCCAGGATCCTAGACAAACTCTCCTTAGCTACCCAACCCAATGTGAGTGCCCACTGTTCTCTCTCAGGACTCTCTAACGTTCCTTTGTTCTCGTGTCATAGTTCAAAATTGTGAATTTATGCGTGCTTTGTCCACCACAGTATACCCAGAATTCATCACTAGATGTAGCAAACAATGAGCATCTGAGAGATGCTTTTGGAGGAAAGATAAATATGTAAGAAGAGAAATGGGTCGTGATGACCTGCAAGAGGGAGAAGGGGGTCTCTTTCTGACGCCTCCCTAACACTGGAAGAATCGAGATAACTCTGCCTCAGCCGTTAGCAAGAGTCTAGCCGGCACCTGCTCAGAGAGGACAGAAGTCTCAGAAGCAGGTGAATGGGGGAATGTGTGATGTCTCCCACAGACATCAAGATTCTATTCTGCTGCCTCGTTGCTGCATCTCAGGGCAGATTTTAGTAGAGAATCTCTCAAATGACCATGGGGAGTGGGAATTGGTCAGCAGCTTCCTCCTCAGCCTCCACATAAGGACACGTCGCATTGCCTCTTGGCACCTGCTCTGCCTGGCTAGGACTAATCCAGCAAGTGCTTGAGACTTGGGTGTTCTCTGTATCTTTGTTCAGTTCTAATAGAGCTGGCTTTTGTATTGCTTCTCAAAGTAAACAAACACCAATCGTCCAGGAAGGATTTGGTACCTCAGCACCGGATGGTGTGTATGTGTCAGACCATGGGCAAGTCAGTCTGCCCACGGAGTATGAAGAAGAGGTTTCTTACCCAGCTTCTGTCGGAAGCGTGCCAGTACACGTCCTGCTGCAGCCACATGGGCAGCGTTTCTTTGCACCTGGACAGGACTCATCAGTGGTGCACATCTTGAACAGACTGGTTTCTCAACAGCTCTGAGACTATCTCTTCTCCCTCCACTTCAAAAACAGACACCCAGGGGCTTGAGAGATGGCTCAGCAGGGAAGAGCACCTGCTGTTCCTACAAGGACCTGGGGTCAGTGCCCAAATCATCTGTAACTCTTGCTCCTGGGAATCTGAAGCCCTTCTGTGGCTTGCGAGGCTACCCACACAGCTCTGGAGATTATAAACCTGCACAACCACACACACATACAGGTAAAATAAGGAATTTTAAAGGCATTAGATGGGAGTAATTCAGTCAGGAAGTGCTTTATGGACAAGCGTGAAGAACTGAGTTTGAGGACCAGAGTTTGAATCCCCAGTACCTACATTAAAAACACAAACTTAAACAAATAAAGTCTGGTGATATGGCTCAGTGAGGAAAGGCACTTGCCAGGAGCCTGAAGTTCCAAATTAGACCCGAAAACCCCACATAGTGGAAAGAAAGAACCAATTCCCACAAGTCATCATCTGACCAACACATGCATGATCTATCTGGAGCACATTCGCTAAATAAAATAATTAATAATAAAACTAGTATGTACATACATACATTAAGAAATAAACTTTTTAATTTTTTTAAAGCGGCAGGTTCAGGGGAAAGAGGCAGAAACCAGTCACCCTTCCAAAAGGGCTTCCTTGGGAGGAATCACCCAGGAGCACAGAGGCCACGATCAGGCCTTGGCGTTGGGATTGGGTGGATTTCATGGACAGCTTCAGGAGAGAGCCAACTAAGATAGCTGTGGTGGACATGCAGGGACGTGCTGGGGAAAGGAGGGCTCCTCAGAGAAATCTCTTGTTCTTATAAGTTTATCAGGGAGTGGGCAGCCTGGCTATGACTCAAAGTCACTCTTGGGGTAGGCATCAGACATGTTTACAGAGACAAGGAAGAAGATTCCTTAAGGAGTCCTGGCTCCATCAGAAGGAGGTAGAGACCAGAGCCACCGGGGAGATTTGGCCTGATTTCTGAGAGTGGAAAAACACAGCTAGAGGATGCCAGTATTTGGAAAGGGAGGCAGTGCAGGTCCCTGGCTAACCTGGGCGACACAGCGAGACCTTGTCTGCAGAAGGAAACACAGGCCAGACATGGTGGCCCTCACCTGCGGCCCAGCACTCAGGAAGCAAAGGCATGCTCATGAGCATGAGGTCAGAATGGGACACATAGCGACACCTGAGACAGATCCATAACTCCTAATGGCCACCTTATTAATTATTATTATCTTAGGAAAGGCACATGTTCCACAGCAGCACAGGGAACTCATAGGACAGCTTTGTGCAGTCAGCTCCCTCTGTTCACCTTTGCCAAGATTCTGGGCATGGAACTCAGGTTTGGAGGCTTGTATTTCAGCAGGAAAGAGACTTTCCCTGCTGAGCCATCCCCCCTACCCCCCTTCCCAGGAGGTCTCAAGCACTCTCTTAAGCAAGCTTTCCCGCACAACACTTCTCTAAGCCCAAAGTAACAGACACGGATGATCAAGGACACTGTCTTCCCTGATAGACGACAAAGAGCTGGGGAGTGGGAGGGCTGGAGACCTCAAGGGGAAACAGGGAACTCACAAAGCTGGCTGTCAGGAGACAGTCTAGGAGGTGGGAAGCTCTCTGGTCCATCCTGGTCCATCCATCAGAGAGAAGGCCAGGGGACACACTGGGATCTGCCCCTTGTGACAGCATGCTCTTAGGAGATCTGCTTGGCAAGCCTTACCACAGCCTGCGATGAAGCACTTCTCCCTAGCAGGACACAGATTCTGGCACAGATCTTTCAATGGGTCAGGAGGGCACTCTCCCTCTTTCGCTGCAAAAGTTTCATAGGAAGTTGAGATCATTGGTTAGGCCTCGGGAACAAGGGTGAGTGGAGGCTGAAGAGATGGCTCAGCTGGTAAGCACACTCGATGCTCTTCCAGAGGACACACCTTCAGTCACCACCATCTGAATCTCCTGCTCAGGGGGATCTTACTCCCTCTTCAGGCTTCTGCAGGCACCAGTACACACATGCCATTCATGCAGAGAGAGGCATACATATAATAAATCTTTAAAAAACAAAAAAAGAATTAGGGAGTGAAAGTCAAATGTACCTCAGGTGCTCAGTATCTCCATGCATTCCTACACAGTTTGTCTCTGCAACTCCCTTCTCCTGTTGCCACACAGATACCAATACCACATGCCAGTAGTACTAAAAGCCAAGTCAACCAATAGTGCTGCAGAGACAGACAGACAGACAAACAAAGGGGTCTGTCTCATGGTTCTGTCCTCCTTTATTGAGCTCCAGCAGATACATGGACATTTATCCTTGTACATCCTAGATCCTTGTTGCAGAGAGGGAACAAAAGCCACGACACCTCATCCTCGCTGTCCTGACAGTCTTTCCATCCAGGTCTTCCTACAGAGGATCAGCTCCTCAAGTGAGGACCCTTAAAGGCAGGAGAGACCTCGCCCCTAATTACTTTCTATTAGTTTTAGCCAAGGATCCCAAATGACAGCTCACCTTGGGGCTCTCCTTCAGCTCCCCAGGATGCCAGGGGCCCAAGTACCAGAAGTGCCTTCAGGAGGAAGCAGCAGCTTAACATCCTGCTGATCTTCAGAGTTGAGAGCTCAGCTCAGAGCAGAGGGAAGGACTGACTAGGTGACTGCCCTCAATCCAATCCAAACAGCCGCACTTATGCAATAACACCCCAGGAACATCTCCTCACCACAAGAACAGTGATTGGCTGCCAATGTGTGGAAAATTTCCTGGCCCTACCAAGAGCACCTGTGATGTTCTGGACCTAATACTGCCATGCAGCACAATTTACTTAATTTCTCTGAAAGCCTGTTATTCTGTTGTTGGTAGGAAACGGATGGCTCAAGTTGTCTGTGGTGGGGGCCTGAGCCAAGTCCCCAAAGGTGTTTCCTGACAGGAGGGGGTCACCTCGTGTACTGTGGCTGATCTACACTCATAATCCCAGTGTCTGCCTTTTCCACACCTTCTGCATTTTCCAGGAAGCTGAGGTTTTCTTTCTGGTTCAATACTAGACAGAACATTATCTCTGGCAACTGTTTGCCTACAGTCCTTTGTAAAATGGCCTGCCTTCCCACAGCCAAGCCTTCTGACCTTTTGTTTTTTAAGAACTTTAACGATTGTTTGTCCGTCACAACTGTTATAGGTTCCTGGCGATCCGATTCGTGCACGACACACAACTCAATGATAAAGGAAATTTTACTTCACTTAAAAATGAAGAGAAATGAAAAAAAGAAAAAGATTGGCTGGAGAGACAGCCAGGGACACCGTCTCCGAACTGAGTTCAGGACCGTGGCACTGGTTTGGTATTTTAGGGGGTTTTAAACTAAATCTGACAACGACCTTCTCAGAGAAGGACTCACAGTAAAGGAAGGGTAGGGTCCCGGTTAGCTTGGCCCTGGGTTCTGGGCTCTCTTCCTGTGAGAACCTGGCCTTGTCTTGGCACCTGGATTTTCTTTGGGGTCCATTTCAATCCTCCCTCTGAGCTGGTACCTGAGTCAATTCTTTGACTCTATAGATCAGTTGAATGATACTCACAGGAGAATTTATATAAACAGTTAAGTCAAAATGTAAGAGTGGACACTAATTAAAGCTATACAGTAACACTCTGTTTTACATGAAGCAGGTTGAGTGTTCTATCCTATTGTAGAACTTAACTGTAGGACTTAACGTGACGTCACCACCTCTAAGTCACACTATGCCACCCTCATCCTTAAGCTATGTGGTGTGTGTACCTGGTAAGAACATGGTCCCTGCAATGCCTTTGGACAGGATGCCCTGCTCGCCATGTCCTGACTCTGCCAGCCTAGGTGAACTCAGTCATTACAATGTATGAGTCTCAGTAAACTCACAACCAACTACATTCCCAGAGAGCAGGTCAAGAAACAGGACCGGGAGCTGGAGCTGAGATGATCACCCTCACCCTCCATCTACGCCTCTCCCAGCACTCCAACTATCAACAGAAAGCAGCAAAGCTGTGGCCAGGAACCAGGCTTCCTTCCTGCATAGCTCCAGTGTTCTACCTCCCCAGTAGTCCCTTCCCTTCTCTCAAGGAGCATAGCAGGAGCAGGCTATGTAAGTTCAGCACAGTGACAAGGAGGCATATTCATTGGTGAGATCCTAGTCACTACATAGCTGAGAATGGCCTTGAACTCCTGGCTCTCCTTCCTGTGCCTTCCCAGTGCTGGGTTACACACATTCCCACACATGGCTTAGCTGTTTCCTTTATAAATATCCCAACTCTGCATTTGTTATTGTGCGTGTGCGTGTGTGCCTGTGTGCGTGTGTGTGTGTGTGTGTGTGTGTGTGTGTGTGTGTGTGTGTGCTGCAGTGTGTCCGTGATGCTCAAAGGACAACTTGGGGAAGCCAGGCCTCTCCTTCCACCACTGGCTTGAATTAGAACTCGGGTCTGTGTGGCAGAAGCCTTTACTGTATAAGCCATCTCACTGGCTCTAAGTACTTCCTTCTGCACTTAGAATACACCTGGGAAAGAAGCCAGAAGCTGCCCCAACTCCTAGCCCTGCTGCCTCCCACCCCAGCTGGAACCACCCATTTGCCTTTCTCCAATCACAATGGCCTGCTTTCACTTCTTTGGGCACACAGCACATGTGCTCTGAGGGATCTCTAGATCACTTCCAGCTTTCCTGCCGAACCCCAGGAGAAAAGGCCAGAGCATCTCACAGAGCTAGCACATTTGATAGCCAGCCTCACCTTCAACCCCCACAATTCAGACTTCAGCTTCAAACACTCAGAAGCTTGCATAAAGCCCTAAAACCCGGCAGTGAGAGACTTGCCCACAGCAGATGCCCAAGTTCGGTTCTAGAGCTGGGCACCAAGAGGCCTGGCAAGGTCTAGTGCTCCATACACTCTTGCGGGCAGTGTGTCCAAACAGCTGTCTAAGCCAGGTACAGATCACCCTCAGATGCTCGAAAGGACATTGTTACCAGGGAGACACCGGTGAAAGCAAAGGTGAAATGTACAGTGGAGTTTAAGGGTCTCAGAGAGGGGGTGATCAGCAGGGTCAGAGGGGAGACGACCCTAGTCCTGGATTTAAAGAACTGGTTAGAATTGTGCTCCTGGGTCAGCTGGAATGTCACATGTGCAGTTACCTACAGCATTTGGGAAGCTGGGGCGGGAGGGCTAGAAATTCAAGCACCATATGCTGCATAGTAAGACTACCAAGGAGAAGGAAAGGGGGAGATGAACAGGAAGGGCATGGAGAGGAGGAGGGGAGAGAAAGTACAGCCCAGACTCAGTCATCCAAGTAGCCATGAAGAGGAATCTACTGTGTGCTGAAGAACCCTTGACTCATTATGACAACTCCCCAGGCTCTTTCCATCTTACAGAGAAAGAAACAGAGTAGCACAGAGACTTACTCAGGATCTGCTTGTCTCAGACAACCCAGATCTACACTTGTAGCTCTAACACTCTGCCATGATTTACCAGTGACAGACTGGCTCCAGTTTCTGCAGACAACAGAATATCATTCAGGAGACAGAGGCAAGGGAGTCACAAGGTTCAGGCCAGCCCGGGCAAAGCACTGAGGCCCTGTCTTCAAAAAAGAAAGGGACAAAAAGGAAAGAAGAAAAAGACCCAGATGTGGAGGTGCATGCCTGTAATCTTAGTACTCTGGAGGTGGAGGCAGGGACACAGGGGTTAAAGGCCAGCCTTGGCTACAAAGAGTATCGGAGGGCAACCGGGGCTTCCTGAGACTCTGTCTCAGAAAAAAAAATTTTTAAAAAAGCCCTCAGCAGGCAGAAGAAGGCAGGTGCATCTCTAAGTTTGAGGCAAGTCTGGTCGACAGAGCAAGTTCCAGGACAGCCACAGCTACACAAGAAACCCTGTTTCAATATGTATTTATATAAAATAAAAGCTAATTTCAGAAAGCAGGGGAGAAAATAAATCACCCAAGGATAAATGCCTCTAGAAATATTATAAATCTATAAAACACCTTAAAATCTACAACCTGAGCAATAGGCAGACATAAAGTAGAATATTATATCTGGGCTAGCTCTCCAAAATACGATGTATATGTCTAATATCACCCACAGTAAAGTAGCTTGGAGAACAGGGAGAGGCAGGAAATAGGATCATAAAGGCTACTGAGAAGCATAAACAAGCAAGAATAGCCATGAACATTCTAAACTAGCAGGAAAATAAGACAGGTTCCACAAAGACAGTACCACCAACTTCTAATAACCTCCAGTGCCTCTCAAAGGAATGGCAAGCGGCACAGAGCAGAAAGCCTTGTTCCTTCCCCACTGCCACCTCCTTAGGGTCAGAGGTCTCCATCCTCCACAGGCATTATCCTTCCATCTCTGTCTCTCATCACACACGTGCCTTGTCCTCTGAAGACACCTATGGGACTCTGTCTTCAATATCCAAACACACTCTTCCCCTGGCTAGTGTTAATTCCTTCTCCCTTAAGCAGATTAAATGCCTGATCCTAGACAAACTCTCCTTAGCTACCCAACCCAATGTGAGTGCCCACTGTTCTCTCTCAGGACTCTCTAACGTTCCTTTGTTCTCGTGTCATAGTTCAAAATTGTGAATTTATGCGTGCTTTGTCCACCACAGTATACCCAGAATTCATCACTAGATGTAGCAAACAATGAGCATCTGAGAGATGCTTTTGGAGGAAAGATAAATATGTAAGAAGAGAAATGGGTCGTGATGACCTGCAAGAGGGAGAAGGGGGTCTCTTTCTGACGCCTCCCTAACACTGGAAGAATCGAGATAACTCTGCCTCAGCCGTTAGCAAGAGTCTAGCCAGCACCTGCTCAGAGAGGACAGAAGTCTCAGAAGCAGGTGAATGGGGGAATGTGTGATGTCTCCCACAGACATCAAGATTCTATTCTGCTGCCTCGTTGCTGCATCTCAGGGCAGATTTTAGTAGAGAATCTCTCAAATGACCATGGGGAGTGGGAATTGGTCAGCAACTTCCTCCTCAGCCTCCACATAAGGACACGTCGCATTGCCTCTTGGCACCTGCTCTGCCTGGCTAGGACTAATCCAGCAAGTGCTTGAGACTTGGGTGTTCTCTGTATCTTTGTTCAGTTCTAATAGAGCTGGCTTTTGTATTGCTTCTCAAAGTAAACAAACACCAATCATTGGGGAAGGACTTGGTACCTCGGCACCGGATGGTTTGTATGTCAGACCATGGGCAAGTCAGTCTGCCCACGGAGTATGAAGAAGAGGTTTCTTACCCAGCTTCTGTCGGAAGCGTGCCAGTACACATGTCCTGCTGCAGCCACATGGGCAGCGTTTCTTTGCACCTGGACAGGACTCATCAGTGGTGCACATCTTGAACAGACTGGTTTCTCAACAGCTCTGAGACTATCTCTTCTCCCTCCACTTCAAAAACAGACACCCAGGGGCTTGAGAGATGGCTCAGCAGGGAAGAGCACCTGCTGTTCCTACAAGGACCTGGGGTCAGTGCCCAAATCATCTGTAACTCTTGCTCCTGGGAATCTGAAGCCCTTCTGTGGCTTGCGAGGCTACCCACACAGCTCTGGAGATTATAAACCTGCACAACCACACACACATACAGGTAAAATAAGGAATTTTAAAGGCATTAGATGGGAGTAATTCAGTCAGGAAGTGCTTTATGGACAAGCGTGAAGAACTGAGTTTGAGGACCAGAGTTTGAATCCCCAGTACCTACATTAAAAACACAAACTTAAACAAATAAAGTCTGGTGATATGGCTCAGTGAGGAAAGGCACTTGCCAGGAGCCTGAAGTTCCAAATTAGACCCGAAAACCCCACATAGTGGAAAGAAAGAACCAATTCCCACAAGTCATCATCTGACCAACACATGCATGATCTATCTGGAGCACATTCGCTAAATAAAATAATTAATAATAAAACTAGTATGTACATACATACATTAAGAAATAAACTTTTTAATTTTTTTAAAGCGGCAGGTTCAGGGGAAAGAGGCAGAAACCAGTCACCCTTCCAAAAGGGCTTCCTTGGGAGGAATCACCCAGGAGCACAGAGGCCACGATCAGGCCTTGGCGTTGGGATTGGGTGGATTTCATGGACAGCTTCAGGAGAGAGCCAACTAAGATAGCTGTGGTGGACATGCAGGGACGTGCTGGGGAAAGGAGGGCTCCTCAGAGAAATCTCTTGTTCTTATAAGTTTATCAGGGAGTGGGCAGCCTGGCTATGACTCAAAGTCACTCTTGGGGTAGGCATCAGACATGTTTACAGAGACAAGGAAGAAGATTCCTTAAGGAGTCCTGGCTCCATCAGAAGGAGGTAGAGACCAGAGCCACCGGGGAGATTTGGCCTGATTTCTGAGAGTGGAAAAACACAGCTAGAGGATGCCAGTATTTGGAAAGGGAGGCAGTGCAGGTCCCTGGCTAACCTGGGCGACACAGCGAGACCTTGTCTGCAGAAGGAAACACAGGCCAGACATGGTGGCCCTCACCTGCGGCCCAGCACTCAGGAAGCAAAGGCATGCTCATGAGCATGAGGTCAGAATGGGACACATAGCGACACCTGAGACAGATCCATAACTCCTAATGGCCACCTTATTAATTATTATTATCTTAGGAAAGGCACATGTTCCACAGCAGCACAGGGAACTCATAGGACAGCTTTGTGCAGTCAGCTCCCTCTGTTCACCTTTGCCAAGATTCTGGGCATGGAACTCAGGTTTGGAGGCTTGTATTTCAGCAGGAAAGAGACTTTCCCTGCTGAGCCATCCCCCCTACCCCCCTTCCCAGGAGGTCTCAAGCACTCTCTTAAGCAAGCTTTCCCGCACAACACTTCTCTAAGCCCAAAGTAACAGACACGGATGATCAAGGACACTGTCTTCCCTGATAGACGACAAAGAGCTGGGGAGTGGGAGGGCTGGAGACCTCAAGGGGAAACAGGGAACTCACAAAGCTGGCTGTCAGGAGACAGTCTAGGAGGTGGGAAGCTCTCTGGTCCATCCTGGTCCATCCATCAGAGAGAAGGCCAGGGGACACACTGGGATCTGCCCCTTGTGACAGCATGCTCTTAGGAGATCTGCTTGGCAAGCCTTACCACAGCCTGCGATGAAGCACTTCTCCCTAGCAGGACACAGATTCTGGCACAGATCTTTCAATGGGTCAGGAGGGCACTCTCCCTCTTTCGCTGCAAAAGTTTCATAGGAAGTTGAGATCATTGGTTAGGCCTCGGGAACAAGGGTGAGTGGAGGCTGAAGAGATGGCTCAGCTGGTAAGCACACTCGATGCTCTTCCAGAGGACACACCTTCAGTCACCACCATCTGAATCTCCTGCTCAGGGGGATCTTACTCCCTCTTCAGGCTTCTGCAGGCACCAGTACACACATGCCATTCATGCAGAGAGAGGCATACATATAATAAATCTTTAAAAAACAAAAAAAGAATTAGGGAGTGAAAGTCAAATGTACCTCAGGTGCTCAGTATCTCCATGCATTCCTACACAGTTTGTCTCTGCAACTCCCTTCTCCTGTTGCCACACAGATACCAATACCACATGCCAGTAGTACTAAAAGCCAAGTCAACCAATAGTGCTGCAGAGACAGACAGACAGACAAACAAAGGGGTCTGTCTCATGGTTCTGTCCTCCTTTATTGAGCTCCAGCAGATACATGGACATTTATCCTTGTACATCCTAGATCCTTGTTGCAGAGAGGGAACAAAAGCCACGACACCTCATCCTCGCTGTCCTGACAGTCTTTCCATCCAGGTCTTCCTACAGAGGATCAGCTCCTCAAGTGAGGACCCTTAAAGGCAGGAGAGACCTCGCCCCTAATTACTTTCTATTAGTTTTAGCCAAGGATCCCAAATGACAGCTCACCTTGGGGCTCTCCTTCAGCTCCCCAGGATGCCAGGGGCCCAAGTACCAGAAGTGCCTTCAGGAGGAAGCAGCAGCTTAACATCCTGCTGATCTTCAGAGTTGAGAGCTCAGCTCAGAGCAGAGGGAAGGACTGACTAGGTGACTGCCCTCAATCCAATCCAAACAGCCGCACTTATGCAATAACACCCCAGGAACATCTCCTCACCACAAGAACAGTGATTGGCTGCCAATGTGTGGAAAATTTCCTGGCCCTACCAAGAGCACCTGTGATGTTCTGGACCTAATACTGCCATGCAGCACAATTTACTTAATTTCTCTGAAAGCCTGTTATTCTGTTGTTGGTAGGAAACGGATGGCTCAAGTTGTCTGTGGTGGGGGCCTGAGCCAAGTCCCCAAAGGTGTTTCCTGACAGGAGGGGGTCACCTCGTGTACTGTGGCTGATCTACACTCATAATCCCAGTGTCTGCCTTTTCCACACCTTCTGCATTTTCCAGGAAGCTGAGGTTTTCTTTCTGGTTCAATACTAGACAGAACATTATCTCTGGCAACTGTTTGCCTACAGTCCTTTGTAAAATGGCCTGCCTTCCCACAGCCAAGCCTTCTGACCTTTTGTTTTTTAAGAACTTTAACGATTGTTTGTCCGTCACAACTGTTATAGGTTCCTGGCGATCCGATTCGTGCACGACACACAACTCAATGATAAAGGAAATTTTACTTCACTTAAAAATGAAGAGAAATGAAAAAAAGAAAAAGATTGGCTGGAGAGACAGCCAGGGACACCGTCTCCGAACTGAGTTCAGGACCGTGGCACTGGTTTGGTATTTTAGGGGGTTTTAAACTAAATCTGACAACGACCTTCTCAGAGAAGGACTCACAGTAAAGGAAGGGTAGGGTCCCGGTTAGCTTGGCCCTGGGTTCTGGGCTCTCTTCCTGTGAGAACCTGGCCTTGTCTTGGCACCTGGATTTTCTTTGGGGTCCATTTCAATCCTCCCTCTGAGCTGGTACCTGAGTCAATTCTTTGACTCTATAGATCAGTTGAATGATACTCACAGGAGAATTTATATAAACAGTTAAGTCAAAATGTAAGAGTGGACACTAATTAAAGCTATACAGTAACACTCTGTTTTACATGAAGCAGGTTGAGTGTTCTATCCTATTGTAGAACTTAACTGTAGGACTTAACGTGACGTCACCACCTCTAAGTCACACTATGCCACCCTCATCCTTAAGCTATGTGGTGTGTGTACCTGGTAAGAACATGGTCCCTGCAATGCCTTTGGACAGGATGCCCTGCTCGCCATGTCCTGACTCTGCCAGCCTAGGTGAACTCAGTCATTACAATGTATGAGTCTCAGTAAACTCACAACCAACTACATTCCCAGAGAGCAGGTCAAGAAACAGGACCGGGAGCTGGAGCTGAGATGATCACCCTCACCCTCCATCTACGCCTCTCCCAGCACTCCAACTATCAACAGAAAGCAGCAAAGCTGTGGCCAGGAACCAGGCTTCCTTCCTGCATAGCTCCAGTGTTCTACCTCCCCAGTAGTCCCTTCCCTTCTCTCAAGGAGCATAGCAGGAGCAGGCTATGTAAGTTCAGCACAGTGACAAGGAGGCATATTCATTGGTGAGATCCTAGTCACTACATAGCTAAGAATGGCCTTGAACTCCTGGCTCTCCTTCCTGTGCCTTCCCAGTGCTGGGTTACACACATTCCCACACATGGCTTAGCTGTTTCCTTTATAAATATCCCAACTCTGCATTTGTTATTGTGCGTGTGCGTGTGTGCCTGTGTGCGTGTGTGTGTGTGTGTGTGTGTGTGTGTGTGTGCTGCAGTGTGTCCGTGATGCTCAAAGGACAACTTGGGGAAGCCAGGCCTCTCCTTCCACCACTGGCTTGAATTAGAACTCGGGTCTGTGTGGCAGAAGCCTTTACTGTATAAGCCATCTCACTGGCTCTAAGTACTTCCTTCTGCACTTAGAATACACCTGGGAAAGAAGCCAGAAGCTGCCCCAACTCCTAGCCCTGCTGCCTCCCACCCCAGCTGGAACCACCCATTTGCCTTTCTCCAATCACAATGGCCTGCTTTCACTTCTTTGGGCACACAGCACATGTGCTCTGAGGGATCTCTAGATCACTTCCAGCTTTCCTGCCGAACCCCAGGAGAAAAGGCCAGAGCATCTCACAGAGCTAGCACATTTGATAGCCAGCCTCACCTTCAACCCCCACAATTCAGACTTCAGCTTCAAACACTCAGAAGCTTGCATAAAGCCCTAAAACCCGGCAGTGAGAGACTTGCCCACAGCAGATGCCCAAGTTCGGTTCTAGAGCTGGGCACCAAGAGGCCTGGCAAGGTCTAGTGCTCCATACACTCTTGCGGGCAGTGTGTCCAAACAGCTGTCTAAGCCAGGTACAGATCACCCTCAGATGCTCGAAAGGACATTGTTACCAGGGAGACACCGGTGAAAGCAAAGGTGAAATGTACAGTGGAGTTTAAGGGTCTCAGAGAGGGGGTGATCAGCAGGGTCAGAGGGGAGACGACCCTAGTCCTGGATTTAAAGAACTGGTTAGAATTGTGCTCCTGGGTCAGCTGGAGTGTCACATGTGCAGTTACCTACAGCATTTGGGAAGCTGGGGCGGGAGGGCTAGAAATTCAAGCACCATATGCTGCATAGTAAGACTACCAAGGAGAAGGAAAGGGGGAGATGAACAGGAAGGGCATGGAGAGGAGGAGGGGAGAGAAAGTACAGCCCAGACTCAGTCATCCAAGTAGCCATGAAGAGGAATCTACTGTGTGCTGAAGAACCCTTGACTCATTATGACAACTCCCCAGGCTCTTTCCATCTTACAGAGAAAGAAACAGAATAGCACAGAGACTTACTCAGGATCTGCTTGTCTCAGACAACCCAGATCTACACTTGTAGCTCTAACACTCTGCCATGATTTACCAGTGACAGACTGGCTCCAGTTTCTGCAGACAACAGAATATCATTCAGGAGACAGAGGCAAGGGAGTCACAAGGTTCAGGCCAGCCCGGGCAAAGCACTGAGGCCCTGTCTTCAAAAAAGAAAGGGACAAAAAGGAAAGAAGAAAAAGACCCAGATGTGGAGGTGCATGCCTGTAATCTTAGTACTCTGGAGGTGGAGGCAGGGACACAGGGGTTAAAGGCCAGCCTTGGCTACAAAGAGTATCGGAGGGCAACCGGGGCTTCCTGAGACTCTGTCTCAGAAAAAATTTTTTAAAAAGCCCTCAGCAGGCAGAAGAAGGCAGGTGCATCTCTAAGTTTGAGGCAAGTCTGGTCGACAGAGCAAGTTCCAGGACAGCCACAGCTACACAAGAAACCCTGTTTCAATATGTATTTATATAAAATAAAAGCTAATTTCAGAAAGCAGGGGAGAAAATAAATCACCCAAGGATAAATGCCTCTAGAAATATTATAAATCTATAAAACACCTTAAAATCTACAACCTGAGCAATAGGCAGACATAAAGTAGAATATTATATCTGGGCTAGCTCTCCAAAATACGATGTATATGTCTAATATCACCCACAGTAAAGTAGCTTGGAGAACAGGGAGAGGCAGGAAATAGGATCATAAAGGCTACTGAGAAGCATAAACAAGCAAGAATAGCCATGAACATTCTAAACTAGCAGGAAAATAAGACAGGTTCCACAAAGACAGTACCACCAACTTCTAATAACCTCCAGTGCCTCTCAAAGGAATGGCAAGCGGCACAGAGCAGAAAGCCTTGTTCCTTCCCCACTGCCACCTCCTTAGGGTCAGAGGTCTCCATCCTCCACAGGCATTATCCTTCCATCTCTGTCTCTCATCACACACGTGCCTTGTCCTCTGAAGACACCTATGGGACTCTGTCTTCAATATCCAAACACACTCTTCCCCTGGCTAGTGTTAATTCCTTCTCCCTTAAGCAGATTAAAGCCTGATCCTAGACAAACTCTCCTTAGCTACCCAACCCAATGTGAGTGCCCACTGTTCTCTCTCAGGACTCTCTAACGTTCCTTTGTTCTCGTGTCATAGTTCAAAATTGTGAATTTATGCGTGCTTTGTCCACCACAGTATACCCAGAATTCATCACTAGATGTAGCAAACAATGAGCATCTGAGAGATGCTTTTGGAGGAAAGATAAATATGTAAGAAGAGAAATGGGTCGTGATGACCTGCAAGAGGGAGAAGGGGGTCTCTTTCTGACGCCTCCCTAACACTGGAAGAATCGAGATAACTCTGCCTCAGCCGTTAGCAAGAGTCTAGCCGGCACCTGCTCAGAGAGGACAGAAGTCTCAGAAGCAGGTGAATGGGGGAATGTGTGATGTCTCCCACAGACATCAAGATTCTATTCTGCTGCCTCGTTGCTGCATCTCAGGGCAGATTTTAGTAGAGAATCTCTCAAATGACCATGGGGAGTGGGAATTGGTCAGCAACTTCCTCCTCAGCCTCCACATAAGGACACGTCGCATTGCCTCTTGGCACCTGCTCTGCCTGGCTAGGACTAATCCAGCAAGTGCTTGAGACTTGGGTGTTCTCTGTATCTTTGTTCAGTTCTAATAGAGCTGGCTCTTGTAATGCTTCTCAAAGTAAACAAACACCAATCGTCCAGGAAGGATTTGGTACCTCGGCACCGGATGGTGTGTATGTGTCAGACCATGGGCAAGTCAGTCTGCCCACGGAGTATGAAGAAGAGGTTTCTTACCCAGCTTCTGTCGGAAGCGTGCCAGTACACGTCCTGCTGCAGCCACATGGGCAGCGTTTCTTTGCACCTGGACAGGACTCATCAGTGGTGCACATCTTGGAACAGACTGGTTTCTCAACAGCTCTGAGACTATCTCTTCTCCCTCCACTTCAAAAACAGACACCCAGGGGCTTGAGAGATGGCTCAGCAGGGAAGAGCACCTGCTGTTCCTACAAGGACCTGGGGTCAGTGCCCAAATCATCTGTAACTCTTGCTCCTGGGAATCTGAAGCCCTTCTGTGGCTTGCGAGGCTACCCACACAGCTCTGGAGATTATAAACCTGCACAACCACACACATTCGCATGTAAAATAAGGAATTTTAAAAGCATTAGTTGCAGGTAATTCAGTCACGAAGTGCTTCATGGACAAGCATGAAAAATTGAGTTTGAGGACCTGAGTTTGGAATCCCAGTATCTACATTAGAAACTCAAACAAACAAACAAACAAAAAGTCTTGTGAGATTGCTATGCAAGTAAAGGCACTTGCCAGGAGCCTGAAGACCCAAATTTGATCCTCAAGCTCCACATAGTGGAAGTAAAGAACCAATTCCCACAAGTCATCATCTGACCGACACATGCATGATCTATCTGGAGCACATTCACTAAATAAATAAATAAAGATATTAATTTTTTTAAAGACTCAAGTTTAGGGAAAAGAAGCTAAAACCAGTCACCCTTCAAAATAAGCTTCCTTGGGGGGGATCACCTAGGAGGACAGAGGGTTCAATCAGGCCATGGCGTTGGATTGGTGGATTACATGGACAGCTTCAGGTGAGACCCAAATAAAGATGTCTGCGGTGGACATGCAGGGACGTGCTGGGGAAAGGAGGGCTCCTCAGAGAAATCCCTTAGTGTTATGAGGTTTCTCAGGGAGCGGGTATCCTGGTAATGACTAAAAGTGACTCTTGTAGTAGGCATCAGACATGTTTACAGGATAAGGAAGAAGGTTTGTTAAGGGGTCATTGCTGCATCAGAAGGATGGAGAGACCAGAGCCACCTGGAAGACTTGGCCTGATTTCTAAAGTGAAGAACACAGCTAGAGGATGCCAGTATTTGGAAAGGGAGGCGGGGGAACTGCAGGTCCCTGGCTAACCTGGACAACACAGCGAGACCCTGTCTGCAGAAGGAAACACAGGCCAGACATGGTGGCCCTCACCTGCGGCCCAGCACTCAGGAAGCAAAGGCATGCTCATGAGCATGAGGTCAGAATGGGACACATAGCGACACCTGAGACAGATCCATAACTCCTAATGGCCACCTTATTAATTATTATTATCTTAGGAAAGGCACATGTTCCACAGCAGCACAGGGAACTCATAGGACAGCTTTGTGCAGTCAGCTCCCTCTGTTCACCTTTGCCAAGATTCTGGGCATGGAACTCAGGTTTGGAGGCTTGTATTTCAGCAGGAAAGAGACTTTCCCTGCTGAGCCATCCCCCCTACCCCCCTTCCCAGGAGGTCTCAAGCACTCTCTTAAGCAAGCTTTCCCGCACAACACTTCTCTAAGCCCAAAGTAACAGACATGGATGATCAAGGACACTGTCTTCCCTGATAGACGACAAAGAGCTGGGGAGTGGGAGGGCTGGAGACCTCAAGGGGAAACAGGGAACTCACAAAGCTGGCTGTCAGGAGACAGTCTAGGAGGTGGGAAGCTCTCTGGTCCATCCATCAGAGAGAAGGCCAGGGAACACACTGGGATCTGCCCCTTGTGACAGCATGCTCTTAGGGGATCTGCTTGGCAAGCCTTACCACAGCCTGCGATGAAGCACTTCTCCCTAGCAGGACACAGATTCTGGCACAGATCTTTCAATGGGTCAGGAGGGCACTCTCCCTCTTTCGCTGCAAAAGTTTCATAGGAAGTTGAGATCATTGGTTAGGCCTCGGGAACAAGGGTGAGTGGAGGCTGAAGAGATGGCTCAGCTGGTAAGCACACTCGATGCTCTTCCAGAGGACACACCTTCAGTCACCACCATCTGAATCTCCTGCTCAGGGGGATCTTACTCCCTCTTCAGGCTTCTGCAGGCACCAGTACACACATGCCATTCATGCAGAGAGAAGCATATATATTAAAAATATTTTTAAAAAATTAGGGAGTGAAAGTCAAATGTACCTTGAGGTGCTCAGTATCTCCATGCATTCCTATGTGGGTTCTCTCTGCAACTCCTTTCTCCTCTTGCCACACAGATGCTAACACCCCATTCCACTAGTACTAAAAGACAAGTTAACCAAGAGTGCTTCAGAGACAGACAGACAGAGAAAGGGGTCCATTACATGGTTCTGCCCTCTTTTAATGAGCTCCAGCAGATACATGGAACATTTATCCTTGTACATCCTAGATCCTTGTTGCAGAGAGGGTAACAAAAGCCAGGACACCTCATCCTCGCTGTCCTGACAGTCTTTCCATCCAGCTCTTTGTACAGAGAGGATCAGCTCCTCAAGTGAGGACCCTTAAAGGCAGGAGAGACCTCGCCCCTAATTACTTTCTATTAGTTTTAGCCAAGGATCCCAAATGACAGCTCACCATGGGGCTCTCCTTCAGCTCCCCAGGATGCCAGGGGCCCAAGTACCAGAAGTGCCTTCAGGAGGAAGCAGCAGCTTAACATCCTGCTGATATTCAGAGTTGAGAGCTCAGCTCAGCAGAGAGGTGGCAGCAGAGGGAAGGACTGACTAGGTGACTGCCCTCAATCCAAAACCAACAGCTTCACTTATGCAATAACACACCAAGAACATCTTCTCCTCACCACAAGAACAGTTTGGCTGCTGATGTGTAGAAATTTTCCTGGCACTACCAAGAGCACCTGGGAGGGGCTGGACCTAATATGCCATGCAGCACAACTTACTTAATTTCTCTGAGAGCCTGTTAGTTGTTGCTGGTAGGAAACGGATGGCTCAAGTTGTCTGTGGTGGGGGCCTGAGCCAAGTCCCCAAAGGTGTTCCCTGACAGTGGGGAGTCACCTCGTGTACTGTGGCTGATCTACACTCATAATCCCAGTGTCTGCCTTTTCCACACCTTCTGCATTTTCCAGGAAGCTGAGGTTTTCTTTCTGGTTCAATACTAGACAGAACATTATCTCTGGCAACTGTTTGCCTACAGTCCTTTGTAAAATGGCCTGCCTTCCTGCAGCCAAAGCATCTGACTTTTTGACGCTTAAGGCCTGTAACCATTGTTTGTCCAGTCACAGCTGTTATAGGTTCCTGATGATCCAAGGAGTACAGGACACACAACTCAATGATAAAGAAAGGTTTACTTGATTTGAAAATGAAGGGGGAATAAAGAAAAATACTTTCTCGAGAGAGATAGCCAGGGACACTAAGTTCAGGACCATGACATTGGGTTGGAATTTTAGGGGGGGTTAAAGTAAAACTAACAGTCAACTTCTCAGAAAAAGACACACAATAAAGGAGGTGTAGGGGTTCTGGTTAGCTTGACCCTGGGCTCTGAGCTCTCTTCCTGTGAGAACCCGGCCTTGTCTTGGCACTTGGAATTTAAGAACTCGTGACCTCTCTCTCTCTCTCTCTGTCTCTCGTACTCCCAACCTCATACATTTTCTTCTTCTTTCCATCCCCCCCTCCAATCATACCATTGCTGTGGGCACAGGCTGCACAGGGCATCCCCTTACCAGATGGAAGAAGACATCTGCCTCAACGGCCCACCCTCCAGTCCAATTCTCACCTGGCAGAAAATCACCTTACAGTATCCTAAGATTCCAAGGGGAAGACAGCCCTCGACTCCTCTCACTGAAACCCCATAGTGGTTTTTAACTACATGCCTAAAGCTAGATGTGGTGCCATGTACCCGGGTACTCAGGACACAGAAAGAATCGCTGAAGCCCACGAGTTCAAGGCAGGCTGAGCAACATAAGCAACTCTCCTTCTCAGAAGAAAAGCCCAGGCCTGTGTCATTTACATTCTTAAGTAAGCGATAAAATGACAAGCAAAGTAGTAGAAGAGGGATCTCAGCAACTGGTTTGCAGACCCATCAGACTGGTGTCAGCCCTTCTCATTTACTTGAGACATGAACCCAGAGTCATGGGTGTCCAGGGCCAGACACCGTGAAGCTCATGGCACAGTGCAGCCACGTGTCCTCAGATCAGGAAACTCCAACTCATATCTACTCAGAGAAGTGACAGTTCTCAACGTATTGTTACCCAGAATTTCATTAGCAGTCTTTGTAGTCATTACATTGTGTGTGTGTATGTGTGTATATGTGTATGTGTATGCGTGTGTGTGTGTGTGTGTGTGTGTGTGTGTGTGTGTGTACATGCCACAATGCACATGTAAAAAGGTCAGAGGACTGTTTTCTGGAGTAGATTCGTTCCTTCCACCATGTGAGTCCTGCGTTAGAACTCAGGCCTTCAAATGGGGGCAAACACGTTGACCTGTTGAATCATCTCACCTGCCTACACCTAGCAACTGAATGCTGATTTTAATTGCATGTGCCCCCAGCAATCATGGCAGCTACATTCCCCAGGTAGCAAGGCAGCACTCCTCTTCCTGTGCTGGCAGAAGCTTCATTTTTCAGTCTTTTCCCAGGTACAAAGCATAAGCCCTCCCCTCTGGAAACATCTGGTTTTCCGGCCTCCCTTGGCAACTTCTCAGGGAGCTCTCACAGGAGGAGGGTCCTATGAGGTAAAGATCTGTCTACACTGCCATCAAGCATGGCTTCTCCTTGCTGTACCACCTAGAGTTTTGCTTAACCCTCCTGTACCTGTAGAGGGATGCACTGGCCAGCACAAGACAGAGGCTCTGAGTTGCTGAGCCTGCCTCCTGCTGCTGCTTGCTCAGCAGCTTATGCAAAGTGAAAAGTAACAGTTCAGCTCCTGCTTCTACCAAGAGGGCACAATTAAAATCTGTTCCACCTGAACTAATTAGTAAACTGTTTAAAAATGCTTTGAAGTTTACAGGTCTGGGGGTGTGAAAGCCTAAGTAATTGGTAAGGGTCAGAAGAAGTGATTTAAAATGTATAGGTAAATTCTGGATACATGTTTTTGTAAAGTTCTGATAAGATGATCCTACAGGCACAAGCTCAAGATTTTAAATTTCTTTTAGTTATAGAGTTTAAGTACTTTTCATTGGCAATATATCTGATTTTTTTTTTTGGATAATGGAAAGTACTTCCAGTTTCACTTTTCACTTCCAATACCATTGATTAAAAACTAAAGGTTATACTTCATTAACACTGGCATGCATGCCACCCTGAAGCCTCAGAGAGCTCTGCTTTTTTTTCCTGGGTGCACCCTGTCTTTAAAACTCATTTCCTTTTTCTCGGGCCTGATTAATTTTTGTCTTGATGATCATCAATTGTCAATGTCTTGATTTTGTTGTTCTGTCTGTTCTTATTTGTGTATGGATGGTGTCTAAATGTGTGGAAATGTATGTATGTTCTGTGTTCATTTGAATATAATTGTCCTGAATGCTGGATGGTCAAAATCTAGGGCAGGTTTCCTTGGAAATGGTTCTTGCTGCAAACTCAGAGGAGAGACTTGGAGCAGTTTCTGCTGCTAGCCAAAACTCCAGAATGGTTTACGCACTGTCCCTGTCATCTCTGTGGTCATCTGTGCACATGACTACAGAGATAGACCTTTTGAAGGACACAGTGATGAACTGTTTCAGATTTCTGCTTAAGTGGACAAGCTTTAATAAACAGCAGGTCATCTTCAGAGAAGCTCTGAGGTTTCTCTGTTCTTCTAGGCTTGATTTTCTATGTCTCTAAAAGATTTTTCTATCTCTGTGTGTGTGTGTATGGTGGTGTGCTTTCTAGTGTAAATATGAAAGGAGAACATTGGGTTAAAGTTTGTGGCATGTGATTTGTGACCATCTTGGCTTCCTCCCTACTTGGGGACGTGGCTGGCAGAATGGCCATGTGGGCACTACCATTTTTTCTAGGGTCAAAGAGGATGAATGCCATGTGATTTCACCACCATCTAAATGGAGGTAGCCACATATTGTCATTCAAGGAGACAACAGATCTCAGACATTTTAAATTAAATTGGATTTTGTATCCTACAAATAAGATAGGATCTTTAAGAACAGTGTTTAATAAGATATCAAAGCTATGTCTCTGTGCATTCAGATACAGGAATGTACCTTGTGCTGACAGCCAAATTTTTTTCAGTGTGAGAGTTAAGGGATTAAAACAAAGTAAATCAAGACAGGTGAGGTTTGAGTAAACAACCTGGCAGTCTTTAGAGATTGAGCGGCCACGTGATAGCTGAACTGCTGCTATGCCAGAGGTGATTTAGGCAGACTGTTGCTAGAGGTGTGACAGAAGGAATGTACATTACAATAGGGGAACTTTATTTGTGGTGCTGCAGGCGCGCAGTTGGGAGGTTTTAAACTACTTTTAAAATTTGTAATCTTGCAAGGATGGAGTTTAAGGTCTGGATTTTTTTTAAAAAAACAGCCTTTTTAAGTATTTAAATTTATGATTGGAAGTCACTGCAAAATGAGAACTGTGTTATGAGTGTCATAACATCAGAAAGATTAAGAGCCCCTGGCTTAATTTGTCCCTGCTGATAATTAAAGTAGAAAAAAAAATCCTTTTTACAATATTCTGAAATGACAGATTCTCAAAAGCCCAGGAAAGGAAAATTCCCAGTCTCTCTATAAATTATAAATTATAGTATAAGTAAAAGTTTTGTTTTTCACAGGAGTTTCAATTCAGGAATTATTTTTAAAAGTTAATATCTAACAAGGAATAGAACAGAACCAAACCCTGGAACAAAGTAGTCATATTCTGAATTGGAAGGATGCTAAAAGGCATCAGGGAACATTTCATACTTGCATAATTAAAGATTACCTATAAATTTATAGAGAAGAGATGTTACAATAGAAATGGGAGTATTCCTATATAGTCCCAGTGATAAAATAATGTTTATCTATCAAGGTTTGGGTCTTAAGGGACAGTATACAGTAACCTTTAACTCCTTCTCAAAGGCCTTAATGAGATGGCTTAAGGATATTTTTAGCAGAAGCTACTGGCCAACCTGTACTCCACACAGACACTACAGTCCTGTGTGAGTGGAACAGTGACCTCAAAATACAGACAGATAGAATTCTCCTATTTTTGTTATCAAAAAGGAAATCTAGGATATGGAGATTATTACAGGATTTGAGAAAAGTGAATGATACCATAGAATTAATGGGAGCCTTACTACCTGGGCTGCCCACTCTTTCTGCTATTCCTATAGATACTTATAAAATTATTAGAGATCTTAAAAAATTATTTTTACACTATTCCCCTTGCTCCTGATGATTGTAAAAAATTTGCTTTTTAGTGTACCTTATATTAATTTTAAAGAGCCTGTGAAAAGATATCTTTGGGAAGTTCTTCCTCAAGGCATGGCTGGCTAATAGTCCTACATTATGTCAGAAGTTTGTAGCACAAGCAGTTGAAAAAAACTGGAAAACAATTCCTGATATTCGTTTAGATTTTAAGCAAGATGTAGGTTTACTTATAACTTAAGCTCATTTACAGCAAGTTTTAAAAAGTCAAGGTTTAGTATTGCTCGTGAAAAGGTACAACAAGAATTTTTTTATTCATATTTGGGACATAAATAATATCCTCTAATTATACTGCCTCAGAAAATACAGATTAGAAGAAATAAAAATTCTATATGATTTTTCAGAAATTATTGAGCGATATTAATTGGCTTAGGCCTCATTTAAAAAATCTCCACAGGAAAATTAAAACCATTATTTTCTATTTTTAAAAGTAATGTTTCACTTACATCCCCTGGGTAGTTAACAGCACATGGACAGGCCATTGAAAAATGACAAGTTCAATATATAGACTCTAATCGAGAATGGGCTGCAAATATCTTCTCTACTAACTGCAGTTCTGCCCAATTGGAACTTGGACTAAAATTGCATGCTGTGCATCATCACAAGAGTCAAAGTCTTCAAAAACAATTTAATATTATCAGAGATGCCACAACATCGTGCAGCATCTCAGTATGGAGTAAATCCTGGAGGCTTAAAGCCTAGTCAAATATGGCAGATGGATGGCACCTGAACACCAGATTTTTGAAAGTTAGGTAAATATGTGTATGAGGTTATTGATGTTTTCTCAAGATTTACTAAATTCCTTCCACATAAACCAGGGAAGCTGTTAAACATCTTATGACTCACTGGTTAAAATGTTTTGCTTTAATTGGGCAATCTTCTATTTTTAGGACTGATAACACCTCAGGCTATACAAGCCAAGCATTTCTATGATTTTGTGCACAAATGTCAATTGAGCATAAGACTGGAATTCCTTGCGATCCTTAAGGACAAGGAATTGTAGAGAGAGCCCATGAGGCTTTGAAAAATTAATTACTTATAATATTAGAAAGGGGGAGTTATACCCTCCGTCTTCATAATGCTTTAAATTACACTCTCTTTATTTAAAAAAAAAAAATGTTTAACTGTGGATGCTCAAGAATTATCTGCAGATAAGCACTTTTTGGCATCCAAACACAGAAACTGCCTATGCTCAAGTAAGGTGGAAAGATCCCCTTACAGGAAAACATAATGGGCCAGACCCCATATTGAGATGGTGGGGAGGCCGTGTCTGTATTTTTTCCACAGGATACTGGAAATGCCAGGTAGCTTCCTGAGAGACTAGTGCAGCTTGCTGATCCTCCT
Source organism: Cricetomys ansorgei (assembly GCA_026225945.1). Lineage (NCBI taxonomy): Eukaryota > Metazoa > Chordata > Mammalia > Rodentia > Nesomyidae > Cricetomys > Cricetomys ansorgei. The sequence goes on along the minus strand of JAMJFZ010000436.1, from coordinate 61,962 downwards.
GCTGATGATGCTGACGACCCCCCTGACGAGTGACGCTGAGACATTCTGGACGTCCCTGCCTGACCCTTGTTGGTGCATCCCACGACATGGGAAGGACCAGAAATTGTCATCAGAGTGAACAACACCCGCCTTCTCGGAGGACCAGAGAAAGGACGAGAACCATGGGCAAGCAGGCACGGTTTTAATTATACAGGACTCGGACACGGCCAACCCATTGGCTTTTCTAAATTTACTCATACCGTTGGGTGTATGACTTTGAATTGGGAATATCAGTATAATGGACATCAGAGAGTAGCTCTCTGGACTCTTTATAAAAAGGAAGTTACACACTCCCCTACGCCACATAATATTCCAGAATGTCCGACTGAATATAGAGCAGATACATGGAAGTTACTTTGGACTGAGTGCAGATCAAAATACCCATGGATGCAGCAAATTCATGGAACCAACAGAACTGTGATTGACTGGTCTGGGGGAGAGCAAAACATCTTCTCTAGTGGTCCACCGACAAGCTTAACTGTTGGACTTTGGTGGTCTGATAATGGACATCCTCAGACATCCATTTGGAAACTGGCTGCTGCCCCGGGAGAGGTTAGCTATGACATGTTTATTGAGGAATTCACTCGTCCTCCTAGTAATGTAAGCTCTGTCATGGCCTGTGTACAAACCCCATATGTCTTATTGATTGGTAATATTCAAATGCATTTTAAGGAACAATTGTTTAATGTCTTGCATTAACTGTCCTCCTTCTAATTGCATTGCAGCACGTGACCTTGACTTGTTTTTTCCTCATTTGTCTGTTATGATTTTGCATCAGCCTGCATTTGTTATGATTCCTGTTGAATGTTCTCAACCATGGTATGATGATAAGGGGTTAGTAGTTATAAAAGAAATTAATAAGGCTTTAATGAGACAAAAAAGAGTGGTTGAATTAATAATTGCTGGCATTGCAGCTTTTAGCTACTGCTACAATGTTGTTGCTGCTCTTTCACAAACCATTCAGAATGCTCAGTATGTTAATGCCTTAGCAAGAGGAAATCGAGACTAAGTTAAAGCAAAGATTGATGCTCTTTATGAAACAGTCCAGTTTTTGGGAGAAGAACTTGAAGCATTGAAAGTAAGAAGTAGGTTTGATTGTCATGCTGGTTACCAATGGATTTGTGTTACTCCTAAGATTTATAATCAGACTGAAGAGGACTGGACTAAGTTCCAAGTCCACCTACCAGGGATTTGGCATCATGAAAATTTATCATTAGACTTGCTACAGTTACATATGGAAATTCAGAGTATCGGGAATGCGGGACCTCTCGAGTTTGATGCTGCCCAGGCAGCTAGTGAATTTTTATCTAATATTAAAGAGACTGTTAGTGAGATGGTCCCTTCTTTGGCTTCCTTTAAACATTTGCTTATCTCTGTTGGCATAATTGGTGGACTATTGACTCTTGGCTTGCTCTGTGCTCCTATATAATGAGGCTGTTTATCAATGCCCTCTGGAGAATGAGGGTCCAGATGCGTGGCCTAGAGCTTAACCAAAAACTGCTTCAAAGTAGCATCCATGACAGGTAACCGCATGTATATCACCATATTATCCCTAAGCCAGGGGTTAAGGAAAGAGCATTCATAATTTCCCTAAGATGGGGGTAGATGGGTGATGCTTATGCGAGACTAAGCCAGATGCTACTTATTATATAGAGAAGGGAGAACTATGGTGAGCCCCCCAGACTCTAGGCCCAGACTCCATTGTGAGCCCCTGGCTAACATTACCTAGTTCCTTTATTGGGAGATCTTCTGAGCATAACTGAGTCATGAGAGGGGCTTGTTTCAGGTAAGCCAAAGTCCTCTTAGTTCCTTCTCTGGCTGAAGCTATTGTCCTAGGCAAGCATCTAACTCCACCTGAGAGAGGTTATCTCCCCGCGGTAAACATCCCGCCCCAGCAGGGAAGATGTGTTGTTCTGTTACTTATCTTGGCTTCAGGATGTTTTCACCTATGTACCCTGTAATTAACACCTTTTTCGGAACCTGTGTAGCTGCACTAGCCACTGGAGGAAGGGGGTATAAGTTTGGAGAAAAAAATAAAATTTCAGCTCCATTCCATCTGAGCTGATGATGCTGTGTGTGTCTGGTATATTCCCTTCCCTTCACGTCTCTTCTCCCCTCTCCTCATAAGGCCCTTCAGTCCCACTCCCCATTCAGGCAATTTCCGACCAGTGTGGTGGAGTATGTGTGTTTGTGTATGGTGTGTGTGTGTGTGTGTGTGTGTGTGTGTGTGTATAAAAGCTATCAATATCCAATATGAGATGATTGGTCAAATACATTAGTCATTGCATGGAGGTCTAATAAAGAGTTCTGTGTGATACCCCAGACAACGCTGAGTAAATCCAACCATCTTGGAAGTAACACATCCTGGGTGTTTGGTTGGTGTTTAACAAGGTGTAGAATCAGGAAGCATGTCAAAGTTCCACCCTCAGCTGAGATGTACAGTGGAAACACACCCGAGTATAACAGGTGAAAAACCCATGCAGGAGATGGTGCCACACACATGTAATCCCAGCCTAGTGAAGTGGGCATAAGAAGATCACGTGTTCAAGGCCAGCCTCAGCTGTATAGAAAGTTAAGTCTGTTAGGTCCCTATAGTCGCTCAAGTAGACGCTGAGAGAATGTATGGCCATAAGAAGCAGTTTATTTCCGCAGAACACATTCTAGCATAGTAGGGTCCAACCACTTAACAAAAACATGGAGACCACGAGATACAGCCACGTGGGCTTTTTCAGTGAAACAGGTAGTGGCAAGGGGACCTCTCTAATTGGTCAGGATCTGAACTCTGGATTGGCTCATTACATCTGGAGAGATAGTGGGGATGTCTCAGAGAAGCGAAGATCTCAAGGGGAGGTAAGGGATGTTCTAATTGGTTGCCAGCTTCTGAACACTCTCAAAGAGCCGAGATCAGGGCCCACCCACCACGAGGAACCACCCTGGTCCTCTCAGTCCCCTATTGAGATGTTACCGGGATCAAATCTTTGAGACACATCTAAGTTCTTATATGGATCTGGCTCACCGCCTAGGGAGTTTTCTCTTGACAAAAACATTCCAACCCATTGGGGAATGGGACGATATATTCTATTCTATAGCTACTTCCTGCTGAACTAGGATGTCGTCATCAGGGGGCCCAGGAAGGCTGGAATGCTAGTCTAAAGTTAGTAGGGTATTTGGGCAATGGGGCATTAGTCAGAGGTGTCTGGCTTCAACTGAGATACCGGCTGAAGGAACAGGAAGCCATCACATCGGCTGGACTGCCACAGAGCAAACCCAGGACTCACAGCAGCTGAAGCAGTTCGTAGTCTGCAGCTGATTCCTGGATGGTGTCTGTTAGCCAAGTAGAAATCTCCGAGACAGTTAAAGACTAGGGGGGCAAGGTTAAAAGCTGATGAAGCTTGCATTTGGAACTTTTAGCTCTGAAATCCACATTGTAGCACAATTCCATTTCCCATCCAAGGTAAGAGGTTCCCCAAATGACCTCTAAACAAGCTGCAGAGTTCATCTTTACTACCTCTATTAGCTGCAGCCTCGGGGGGGTGGGGGGGGACGAGCTGGTTCTCAAAACCATCAGAGACCTGGGAATTCTAAATTAGAGCAGAAAGTATAACTCAATAAACCTGTGTCAATTAACATGACAGGCCGTACCCATAGCTAGACAGGTGACCCTGGGCTCCCGTGCTCTCCATGGTCTCGGTGGGGGGCAGAGGTCAAGGCAGTGCCAGTCTTTATTGCCAGGCCAGAAGTTAGTACTTTGGTAAAGGACTCAGAGGGACTGGCCCCCACTCTGTCCAGCCAACGCGGGGTGATCCACTCTCCAGTGTCCTGCTTTCTCCACAGTCCATGGCAGGTGAGGCACTGGGGAGTTTTGCCTAGCCGTTAGCATTACCGCAATCCAGGTGAAGTTGTTCTGTCTTCTCTGGAGATCTTGGGGTCACCGCTATGATCTGGGGTCTCTGTTTGTCACAGTAGGTATTGTCATTGATCATTGAAAAGCCATGTTTCTCAAATGTCTGAAGGCCTTGAGAGCCAGTGTCTATTGAGAATCTTTTAAGATAACACCTCAGGTGAGCAAACCTTGCCTGTTTTCTTAGATATCTGTCTCAGGCCCAACCTGGAAAACATACAGCAGGCCAAGTAAAGCTTATTTTTGTCCATTAGCACTTTAGCATGACTACAAATATAATCTGGACACTTCAATAGAACTAGACTATTTACGAGGTGGCTGACCATTAACTTGTCATGTTTCGATTCATCGCAGGCTAGAAGCTACAGTTTTTTCTTAGCTTGTCCCTGTTAGATTTTAGTCTTCACGTAGGTAAGCAGAGACATGTTTGAAGCCAGTGGTTCTCAATCTTCAGTGTCTCATTATCTAGAATTTACTCACGATCTTTTCGGCTCCTCCAACGGGCTTGGGTACTCTCCCGGCCCCGCCCTCTACAACACACACAGCTTTTCCTCGAGGTTCTGGCCGGCTCCACTCCGTTCCTGCTGCGGTTCTTAGTGGTCAGCCCACGGAACTGGCATATTTAGAACACTAAGGTCCCTTGCTGCAACTGGACTGAACTTGTACCAATAGCCTCCTCTGGGCTCCCTTCATGGTGCCAAGCCTCAGCTTACCAAGGCTGCACCTTTACCAATGGCCTTTCTTGGACTCTCACAGTGCCAGCCTCAGCTGCTCTCCATGACCCCTTCATGCCTTCAAAACCAGCACCAGTTGGGTTAACACACACAGTACCAAGTTCAGCTGCCAACATGAGAAACAAGCTTGGCCAATTCTGGAAAACAGTTTGTGTGGTGTTAAAGTATCGTTCAATTGCTTCCTAGGTGTCCACCATTAAATTTCCCAATGTTCTTTATTAAATCACAAACCATGTCAAATCTCAGGGAATTCAATACCCAGGCGGCTAGGCAGAGACTTTATCTTTTTTCCCAAATCTTCTTCTCCTCTTTTCTGCCTTAGCTCTTTTAACTTCCCCTTCCCCTCCACCTCCTCTCTACTTCCAGGCCTTCATTACAACACAATGATACTAGGTTGGGGGTGATCAGAGTCTTTGCTCATGACCTGCTCGTGACAGGTCACCTTCAACTGTCTATCTGTGGAGATCTCAGCAGGGCTAGCACAAGGATGTGACTAGGTAGGAAGCAAGGCCTGCACCGCTGCTCGGCATCTGGCTTCCCAGCTGCAAGGCATCAAAGCCCTTTTACAAACCAAAACAGCACACAAGAGTAAAATATCCCATAACAGCGTGCTGAACCCAAGGAAACACTTTCCAGGTTTTAAGAAAAAGTCTGGTTTGCTGGAAAAATAACTGGTCACTTTCCTGCAGTAAGGGTTCCTCACGGGATGGAGTTCTCATCACTATAGCAGATGTGTCTGATCAGGACCTCTTGTAGACAGGAAAAATAAAAGCTCAACTGTTCAGTAAAACTAAGTGGCTTTTGGCTCCAAGCTGTGGCTTCCACAACAGGGGATCCAGGGCCTGTGAAAGAATATCTGACAAAGTATTTGCAGTTTGGCACCCTTTTCCGCCACCACTAAGGGGAAGCATACAAGCCCTTCCATAGATCTCAAACACAACATCTTGAGCTTCACACACATTCAGTGCAGCTATCAGAAAATTCAGCTTGCAAAGCAGTACGCTACCACCAGCCCTGGGAGGGAGCATGGGCTCCATGATCAGGAAAAACAAGAATCTTGCTTTTTCCTGCTCCCAGCTGAGTTCTTTATCTCTAAGGGCCTCCATTCTGAGGCTCTCACCTCTGAACTTTTTTCCTCATTCATTTATTAAATTCACAGCCTTTTTTCTCCATAGAGGCTTATGGCTTTCTCTCCTCTTCCGTCAGGAGACTTCTACTCATTATTTTTGCATAAAAAATGCTCTCTGTCCTCTGTGAGCCCTCAACCCTCTTAGCTGCCTGACAATCCCACAATTCCTCCTTTGTTTTTTATTTTAGTGGCCAATAATAATTGTTTTTATTTTAAAGGGGAAAGGTAATAATAATTTGTTTTGTAGCGATTTTGGCAGTGTTGTTTACCTGTCCCTGTAAATACTGGATCAAGCAATGAGATGATTTGAGCACCAAGGCATAGAGACACCAGGAGTGTAGCAAGCCTGTAGGTCTCGCTGGAGGTTTGGGGGTTTGTGTGTGTGTTTCATTTTACCAGCCCAGAGTCACTAATGTAAAATAGCATCCCTCCCGGAAGTTTCCCTTTGTCCAGCGGTTAGCAAGTTCAGCACCATCCCTGTAAAGGGGTTTATCTGTCTATGGAGAGCTGTGAGGCTAGCAGCGGTTGAAAGTCATGGATCAATCTGGTTGTCCTGGAGGTCAACTGGACAGATGGTGTGTGTCTGGACAAGCGTAGGTCCAGCAGAGGTCGATGGACAGAGGAGGGAGATGATCTTTCTTCTTGGTCTTTGCTCTGCTGCTGGGCTCATATAAACCTGTGGAGTAATCTTTTAGAGGGGTGTGAAACCCTGGAGGGAGGGGCTCTTAGGTCTTTGGCACCAGAGACACGTAGAAGGAGCGATACAGGTTGTTTTAGCAGTTAAGAAGGATGGGATCAGAGGAAAATCCTGTAAGGCACAGGATTGTTAGAGAAACAAGTATCCTGGAGGGTCTGTGTGAAAAGGGGCATTGAAGGTTACTAGGCACGTCTGGAAAAGGGGGACTGGAAAGCGAGGTACTGACATGGAACACAGACATTAAGAGAATACCGGGAATAGGGTGTCAAGTGGGACCCAGAGATGCAGACAGGGAGGCACGCCCCTGAGAGGGTGTCTCAAGGGATTATCTCCTGTAGTTTCCTATAAAGAGAAGGTAGCAAGAACTGTGGCAAGGAGAAGCATTGTGAAGCCCTAGGGCGGTGGAGCCAGCTAGGAAGGCATGGCTGGTATCTCCTTTTGGACTAGAACTTCCTGTTGGAGAATGTTTCTGTGGGTCAGTACCAGCATTACAGTGTGGACTGTTTGAGTTCTTCTTTCTTCTAAGGAGAATCAGGACATCTTCTTCATCAGCGTGGATTTGTTGGATTGTTGGAACATAGATTTCTACAGGAAGACAAAAAAACCTTTCCTTTGAATAGGGGAGGTTTGCTTTTTCTCCATGTCCCATCTAGTGGGCCATGCTTTAGAGCCATTAATAACTGAGTATATGGAGAGAAATTGCCCACTTTTATCTTTTAAGTTGATTTTTGAATGTTTGATGTCTTTTATTTATGAAATTTTGAAGCTTAAATTTACAAAAAGGGCTAAATATCTTAAAGGTTATCATTGTTTGTAATCTGTATTGAAGTATATAGACACATACCTTGAGTTATACCAAAAGCTATGCATTGAAGCATATATTATTGAAAAGGCAGTTAATACGCATTTGTAAAACATCTGGGCATATGTGGATCTATACCTCTGAGTTATTAAAAATTATAGCTTTGGGCCAAAAGCATGAACATTTTGTCTGTCTCAAGGGCTAGGTATATAAATCAGACAGAAATGTCTTATTTTGATGAGAAGCATCTCGTAAGTTCATATTTTGGAGCAACCAATCGGGATGTAAATGTTTGTAACAATGACACCAGTTTATTAGAACATCATTAAGAACACTTATTTGGAGTTTTACCAACATCAAACCTTTGCCCTTTTGAAATCCAAACATGGCTAATCATTTATATACCTTAATACCTTTACAAATTGTATCTACATACCTTATATCATAGTTTAGATCCTTGGGACTTACATAGACCTTTATTTAAAGGGCTAGATGAAGTTTACTTTTGGAGTTAACGAGTATTCTGACTAGATTATAAACGACAGGAAGCCGAATTAATTAGCATGGCTGTAAGATGCAGAGCAAGAGGCCAGATAAAGCTTACTTTAGGATTAATTGGGATCAATCAATAAATCCTTACCCAAATTAATGGTTTAAGTATATATCGTTGACGGCACACACCATGGGAGAAAAGGATGAGCATCAACAGCAGAGAGAGGTGCTGGCGCCCTTCAGTAATTCTGGGGAAGGGCAGAGAAACCAGATGGTCAAGAAAGGGAGTCATGACGAGAGGCTCCCAAAGGACGGGTCTATTCCAGCCCACACTTGAGGGTCAGAAGCCCAGTGTAGGGAAGCTGAGGGGGGGAGGGGACTGGGCAAAGGTTAATTTTGGATGCAGAGGTAGGGACATAGGGTAGGATCAGGGTTTGTAGGGACCTACTTCACAGAACTCGGGCTGAAAGGAACTTAAATCCTGAGGAAGGAAAGTTTCACATGGCTTCTTTGGTTTAGGAAACAACAGTAGAAAAAGATCAGCCTAGAGAATAGCTGGATGTCCGGCTGACTGAATTATATTTCCAATTACCTCGAGCAGATAGGGCAATATGGCATGGAGGCCCAGAGAAGGGTTGCATGGTTTTTTTAGCTTTTGTACATATCTATTCGCCCGGGGCACGCTTTAATTTCTAATCCTTATCTATTAGCTGTTACTGGTTTAGAAGGCTGTCTTTTCTTTTTAAATCCTGGGAATGTTTACTTCTACTCTAAGTCTGTGTAGGCTTACTATACTCAACATTAACAGAGGGGCAAACATTCCTAGGACTGAATTTATCTATTTGTTTTTCCAGGTATGCTAACTCTCTGTCTAGGCTGTTTTAGCTTCTATTTATTAAAGGCGTTATCTCTCCTGGAAAGGTCAGCATTTACTCTAGGAATAGTTTCTAGGATGTGTCTGCAGTAACCATGAGTAGTTCTTACACATGCCAGGACTTGAAGGTCAGTAGGATTGTTACAATTACTGATGAGCAGAGATGGCAGTGTATCTTTCCCACTCAGCAATAGGCAGCCCAGGGATTAATTTGAGTTTTTACTATTAGGCCATGCAGATATTAATATTGATGACAGACTTTTGCCACTGTACAGTAAAGGGGACAAAGTAGCTGGTGGGCCACAATCCTCAGGCATGAGAGTCAGGATCTCTGTCATGCTGACAACATCCACTGCCAGGATATTATGGTTCCTAGCAACATGCTTTCTCTGTGCAGCCCTGGATGGCCTGGAACTCACTTTGTAGTGAGGCTGGCCTCAAACTCAGAGATCTGCCTGCCTCTGCCTCCTGAGTGCTGGAACAGAAGGCAAGTGCTAAAACACCTGGCTCGTCCCTGCCCCCTTTTTATTTTAACAAGAGCACTAGAATTCGATGAAGGGGACTCTACTCTTGTCCATACCCTATTCTTCCAATGGCTCACCTCCAAGTCCTACAGTCAAATGAAGTTTCAAATTGGTCTCAGCAGGGATAAAATCCCAGCACGAGAATACTTGGGGACCAGGCAAACTATATTCAAACCACAATAACATACATGCAAACTTTGGACTTGGTAACAATCACAGGAGGCATGTAACTCCTAATGCTCTCTCATAGACTCCCATCATTTGACAGTGTGTCATAGTTGGGCCTATGTTTCAATTGTAAAGAAACTTTATTTGCTTAAATATTTAACTGTTTCTATTTAACAAGACTCTGGAAGTCTGTAGCAACTGCTTGTCCTGTGTCTTAGTTACTTTTCTATTGCTGTGAAGAGACGCCAAGGCCAAATACTTACAAAAGAAAGTGTTTAATTTGGGGACTCATAGTTCAAGAGGGTTAGAGTGACCATCATGGTTGGGAGCATGGCAGCCGGCAGGCATACAAGCCCTGGAGCAGTCGCTGAGAGCTTGCATCTGATCCACAAGCAAAAGGCAGAGATGATAGACCTTCTGGCTGGGTGAGATTTAGTTAAAAAAAATAAAACAGTTTTAAGGGAGCTGAGGCAATGGCTCAGCAGGTAAAAGTGTGTCCTGCTCTTGGAGAGGATGTGAGTCCAGTTCCCAGCACTCACGTGAAGGGGCTTCCAGATTCCAGGGCATCCAGTGTCTCAGGCACCTGCACTAATGTGCACACACACACACATACACACATTGTATTTTATGTGTATGGGTGTTTTGCCTGTTTGCATGTCTGTACTGCTTGTGTGCCAGGTGCCCACAGAGGCCAGTAGATGGTGGTGAGGGTTCTAAAGCACTCAGCTGGGCTCTTATACCAAGTGGCGATTAACCTGCAGCTTCTCTGAAGAGCTGGCTGGAGGTGGGCAGCAAGGGAAGAGCGAGTGTGTGAGAACCAATGGGGACTGGCCTCTGGAAGGAGAGATGCAGCAGCCTGGACTTCCTTGCTGGTCCTCCATGGAGAGAGCAGTTCCCAGCGTGTTCTTTAGAGTGTGGTGTGGTTGAAAGGTGACATTAACCTTCTATTCTAACTGCTGCAGACATTTTTCAAGTCAAGAGTCACACAGATCAGTAAGGCTTTGGACCTGAACCTGGAGAGTGAGGGAAACAGTCAAAGGAGTAGCAGGCAGTCTTTTGGTGAACTTTCTTTGGGGAGTGGCAGGTTCTTTTTGTTATTTTAGAGAGAGGCTACACCAAGCTTTGTAGCCATCAGTATTAATTACAATACCAACCCACAAATGGCCATTTGAAATAATCCACATCATATTTTTTATTCAAACGCCCCCTTTATTGTTTGAGAATTTCATAAAGTCTATTTTGATCATATTGACCCTTCTTCCCCAACTCCTCCAAGCCTCACCCCCTTCCCCACCCACCTGGTTTTGTGTCATCATTTGTCCCTTTCAAGTCTACCAAGTCAAACTTGTGCTGCCCATGTGTTCTCAGATATGTGGTTCCCACGGGGCGTGGTTGACCCACCAGAGCACAGCTTTAAGAAAACTGACTCTCTGCATCCCAGCAGCTATCACTGACAGTAGCCCTTCTGCTGAGAGTAGGACTTTAAGCCCACCTCCTCTCTCCACGCTGGGCTTTGGTCTGGTTTGAGCTTGTGCACCTCTGCCTGGTGTCTTAGCTGCTGTGAGTTCGTATGTGCAGCTGCCCTGCTCTGTCAGAAACATCTGGAAACACTTTTTTCCGTAGTCATCCACCATTTCTGGCTCATACACTCTTTCTACCCCTCCGCCACCCTGATCTCTGAGCCTTGGGAGGAGGCATTGTGATATAGATGTCTCGTTCGCAGCTGAATGCTCTGCAGTCTCTTATTCTCTGCACCATGAGCAGTTGTGTATTTCTGTGTTATTCACCATCTCCTGCAAAAAGAAGCTTCTCCAATGAGGCGTGAGAGATGCACTAATCTATGGACATAGCAATAAGCCATTAGGAAGCAGTTTCATACTATGTATATTTGGCAGAATACTCATAGTAAATTTCCCCTCTGGCCCATGGTCTGTCTAGCCAGGTTCTTGGTTCTTGGTCTGGAGAGAAGGCTGTAAGGAAAAGACTGATGAATGGTCATGAATGAAAGAACAGACACTGTGTGTGTGTGTTCATGCATGTGCTGTATGTGCATGTGTGTTTGAATGCACACAGACCAGAGGAGAATGTGGTGTGTCCTCTTCTGCTCACTTCTGCCTTGTTCCTGGAGACAGAGCCTGTCACTAATCTGAGATTGATGATTCATCTAGGCTGACTGGCCAGTGAGCTCCCAGGATCTGCCTGTCTTTCCACCCCAACGCTGGGGTCACAGACACACATATGTGGCCACATCTGGCTTGGTATGGTGCAGTGCTGAGGGTTTGAACTCAGGTCTTCACGCTAGCACTTGTAACCACGGAGCCATCTCCTTGGTCCCGAAACAACTCTTTTGATGCATAACCCCGAGATCATCCTTAGAAGAATAGAAACAGAGAGGGAACAATGATGTAGAAAGGGGACGGATTATAAAGTCGGGGAATTTAATAGTGAGAAGCTTTAAACTCGAAAAATAATATTTGAATTTTTTCTGCAAAGTTTATATAAATTCAGGAAGACTAAGGGCTTAAAGCCAGAATTATACAAATGTTCTATTTAAAGATACTATGTTTTTACTGTCTTAGTTTTGTTTGCTTGTTTTGGGGTTTTTCAATTAACTTATTTTTGTTTTATGTGCATTGGTATTTTGCTTGCATGTACATCTCTTAGCTGCATGTTGGATTCCCTGGAACTGAAGTTACAGACAGTTGTGAGCTGCCATGTGGGTGCTGGGAATTGAACCTGGGCCCTCTGGAAGAGCAGCCAGAGCTCTTAACCTCTAGGCCATCTCTCCAGCCCCCCTGTTCCACTTTTTAATATGTTAGACATGCAACAACCAAACATATTTTGATGCCACACTTTGTGCTGGGTTCTGAGTATAGGGAATTGAAAGTGTGTGTTTTTAAGGTTTTTTTTTTTTAATACTGTGCTTAATTTCCCATGGACCTGCCTAAACTGCAGACAAAACAGGACACTGGAGAGTAGATCACCCTGCTTGGGTTGGACAGAGTGGGACTGGTCCCACTGAGTCCTTTTCTATAGAGAAGTACCTGACAACTAAAGACTGCCTTGGGCCCTGTGCTCCCCAGCAAGGCCACAGAGAGCTCGGAAGTCCAGAGTCACCTGTCTAGGTATGGATAAGTCTCTGTCATTTTAATTGACACATAGGTTAATTGGTTATACTTACTGATATAATTTATTCTTCTCAGATCTCTACTTGCAGTATTAATAACTAATTAGTAAGGTTATCTGACAATAGATAACCAGTCAAATCCCCCCCGGGTTTATGGCTACCTGATTAGTACAATTTGTAGAGCTACTGGAGCTCCTGCTAAGAAGGCACACAGGTTTGCCTTACTGGCAGATTTCATACTTAATGATAAACGGGTTTAAGGTGTAAGTTGTTTACAAAAACTTGCTTTACAGTAACTGTGCTTGATGGTGTTTACTCATGTCTCAGGGGAATGGCTAGATTAAAATAAAGTGTAAGTTCTAAGGAGGTATTATAAGTTCTGAGAGTCTAAAACAGATGTCTAAAAACTTTTATACATAGGTAAAAGTTTAAAAGAAGTAAGAGAGCAATGTAAAAGGATTCCAAATGGTCCGACAAATGTTTTACAGACACCTGTTAGCTGCTTTTTCAATATGAATCATAAACAATGCCGATGCTATCTTAGTTCCTTTGTTAAACTAAAAATTCATGTGAGCCTCAGGAATCCCAAGGAGCCACCTCCCACACATTTCCTGAGAGTATGATTTAACACTGTCCTGGATGTGGGAATTCCTTTTCTCACTGCCAGAACTATGAACCTAAAACTTCCAAATGTAAGATTTTCCTTTAAATTTCCTAACCTTTAACTTCTGCGTGTATTCTATATGTTTTAAGAGATTTCCACTCAGCTGACAGACAGCATCCAGAGATCAGCTACATACTCTAAACTGCTTCAAATGACTGTGAGCCCTGCAGGTTCTAAAGCTGATATGGAGCAGTTCAGCTGATGTGGTTGCTTCCTCTTCTTTCAGCTGGGATAGCTAACCAGATACATCTGATGAAGGCCCCATTGCCTGAATCCCCTCCCAGCTTTAACTAACATACCAACCCTCCTGGGCCCCCTGTACAACACCCTGGTTCCAGCTGGAAGCAGTTACAGAGGAAGATAAAATGCCTAATTTCCTCACTAGATGGAATGTTTTGGTCAAAAGAAAACTCCCTGATTGTAGGAGACCACCCCCCCCTAATAATTCAGACAGGCTGACAAGAAGGAGCTCGATGCCCCGTAAGTTGGCCCCTCTGGAATTTCCTTGTTCCTTCTGCTTGCTTCAGTGCTTGAGAAATTGGCACCTTTCATAGTATTGTGAACTAGACAATTAAAGGACACTCTGATAAGAACCACACAATGTATCAAGATCATTTCACTCTGTGCCCTCAGGTTCACCCCACTGCAACTGCTTCTTTGTCCCTGCCCTTTAAAAACCCCTGTAAAACGTTCAATAAACGAAGCCTAGACAATTTGCTTGGCCTCCGTCTTTCTCTCCCCGTCCCATCTCTTTCAGGTTTGGATGGTCCTCCTCGAGACCCACTAATTACTAGCCCCGTGGGTCGGGGCACCTGATATAAGGCACAAAATGGGTATCTGTGACACTTATTGATATACAAAAGAAAAAAGAAAGGAAGAAAAGAAAAAAAAACTACTTTTTAAGGCCAAATAGACCCAGATCTCTCAGCACATAAATTCATTAACTAAAATAGCTCTACAATGTCATAGACACTCAACTGCTTCATGTAAAACACAGAGTTTTTGTATAGCTTTAAGGACTGTCAGCCCTTACATTATGACTTCACTGAATATGTAAATTCCCATGTGGGTACCATTAAAATGATCTCTAGAGTCAACGACATGACTCAGGTACCAGCTCAGAGGGTGGGTTGAAACGGACCCCAAAGAAAATCCAGGTGCCAAGACAAGGCCAGGTTCTCACAGGAAGAGAGCCCAGACCCCAGGGCCAAGCTAACCGGGACCCTACCCTTCCTTTACTGTGAGTCCTTCTCTGAGAAGGTCGTTGTCAGATTTAGTTTAAAACCCCCTAAAATACCAAACCAGTGCCACGGTCCTGAACTCAGTTCGGAGACGGTGTCCCTGGCTGTCTCTCCAGCCAATCTTTTTCTTTTTTTCATTTCTCTTCATTTTTAAGTGAAGTAAAATTTCCTTTATCATTGAGTTGTGTGTCGTGCACTAATCGGATCGCCAGGAGCCTATATCAGTTGTGACGGACAAACAATCATTAAATTCATTTTACAAAGGACTGTAGGCAAAGAGTTGCTAAAGATAATGCTCTCTGGTAATGACCAGAAAGAAAACCTCAGCTTCCTGGAATATGCAGAAGGTGTGGAAAAGACAGACACTGGGATTATGAATGTAGACCAGCCACACTATAGGAGGTGACTACCTGTTGCCAGGAAACACCTTTGGGGACTTGGCTCAGGCCCCCACCACAGACATGAGCCATCCATTTCCTACCAGCAACAGAATAACTCAGAGAAATTAAGTAAGTTGTGCTGCATGGCAGTATTGGGTCCCGCCCCCCACAGGTGCTCTTGGTAGGGGGCCAGAACATTTTCCACACATCAGCAGCCAATCACTGTTCTTGTGGTGAGGAGATGTTCTTGGGGTGTTATTGCATAAGTGCGGCTGTTTGGATTGGATTGAGGGCAGTCACCTAGTCAGTCCTTCCCTCTGCCTTGAACTGAGCTCTCAACTCTGAAGATCAGCAGGATGTTAAGCAGCTGCTTCCTCCTGAAGGCACTTCTGGTTCTTGGGCCCCTGGCATCCTGGGGAGCTGAAGGAGAGCCCCATGGTGAGCTGTCATTTGGGATCCTTGGCTAAAAGTAATAGAAAGTAATTAGGGGCGAGGTCTCTCCTGCCTTTAAGGGTCCTCACTTGAGGAGCTGATCCTCTCTGTAGGAAGAGCTGGATGGAAAGACTGTCGGACAGGTGGATAAGTTTCCTGGCTTTTGTTACCCTCGCTGCAACAAGGATCTAGGATGTACAAGGATATATGTTCCATCTGTGTTTTAGAGTTCATTAAAGGAGGACAGAACCATGAGACAGACCCCTTTCTCTGTCTGTCTGTCTGTCTCTGTGGCACTATTGGTTGACTTGGCTTTTAGTACTAGTGGGATGGGGTGTTAGCATCTGTGTGGCAAGAGGAGAAGGGAGTTGCAGAGAGAACCCGCATAGGAATGCATGGAGATACTGAGCACCTCAAGGTACATTTGACTTTCACACCTTAATATTTTTTTCAAAAGATTTATTATATGTATGCATCTCTTTGCATGAATGGCATGTGTGTACTGGTGCCTGCAGAAGCCTGAAGAGGGAGTAAGATCCCCCTGAGCAGGAGATTCAGATGGTTGTGAACTGCTAAAGAGTGGTCCTGGTGACTGAAGGTGTGTCCTCTGGAAGAGCATCGAGTGTGCTTACCAGCTGAGCCATCTCTTCAGCCTCCACTCACCCTTGTTCCCGAGGCCTAACCAATGATCTCAACTTCCTTTGAAACTTTTGCAGTGAAAGAGGGAGAGTGCCCTCCTGACCCATTGAAAGATCTGTGCCAGAATCTGTGTCCTGCTAGGGAGAAGTGCTTCATCGCAGGCTGTGGTAAGGCTTGCCAAGCAGATCCCCTAAGAGCATGCTGTCACAAGGGGCAGATCCCAGTGTGTCCCCTGGCCTTCTCTCTGATGGATGGACCAGGATGGACCAGAGAGCTTCCCACCTCCTAGATGGCTCCTGACAGCCAGCTTTGTGAGTTCCCTGTTTCCCCTTGAGGTCTCCAGCCCTCCCACTCCCCAGCTCTTTGTCGTCTATCAGGGAAGACAGTGTCCTTGATCATCCGTGTCTGTTACTTTGGGCTTAGAGAAGTGTTGTGCGGGAAAGCTTGCTTAAGAGAGTGCTTGAGACCTCCTGGGAAGGGGGTAGGGGGGATGGCTCAGCAGGGAAAGTCTCTTTCCTGCTGAAATACAAGCCTCCAAACCTGAGTTCCATGCCCAGAATCTTGGCAAAGGTGAACAGAGGGAGCTGACTGCACAAAGCTGTCCTATGAGTTCCCTGTGCTGCTGTGGAACATGTGCCTTTCCTAAGATAATAATAATTAATAAGGTGGCCATTAGGAGTTATGGATCTGTCTCAGGTGTTGCTATGTGTCCCATTCTGACCTCATGCTCATGAGCATGCCTTTGCTTCCTGAGTGCTGGGCCGCAGGTGAGGGCCACCATGTCTGGCCTGTGTTTCCTTCTACAGACAGGGTCTCGCTGTGTAGCCCAGGGTAGCCAGGGACCTGCAGTTCCCCGGCCTCCTTTTCCAAATACTGGCAGCCTCTAGCTGTGTTCTTACTCTCAGAAATCAGGCCAAATCTCCATTGGCTCTGGTCTCTACCTCCTTCTGATGCAGCCAGGACTCCTAAACAAACCTTCCTCCTTGTCTATGTAAACCTGTCTGATACCTACCACAAGAGCCACTTTGAGTCATAGCCAGGCTGCCCACCCCTGCATGAACCTTATAACACTAAGGGATTTCTCTGAGGAGCCCTCCTTTCCCCGCACGTCCCTACATGTCCACCACAGCTATCTTTAGCTGGCTCTCACTTTAAGCCATCCTTCTAATCCTTCCCAATCCCATGCCAAGGCCTGATCGTGGCCTCTGTGCTCAGAGATGATCCCTCCCAAGGAAGTCCTTTTTGAAGGGTGACTGGTTTCAGCCTCTTTCCCCTTAATCTGCCTCTTTTTTTAAAAAATTAAAGCTTTTTATGTATCATTTATTTAGTGAATGTGCACCAGCTAGGTCATGCATGTATATTTCAGATGACAACATGTGGGATTTGTTCTTTCCTTCCACTCTGTGGGGCTTGCAGATCAAATTTGTGTTCAGCTTTTTGACAAATGCCTTTACCTGGTGAGCCGTATCACCAGACTTGTTGTTGATGTTTGTTCTTGTTTTTGTTTTTAACGTACGTACTAGGGTTCCAAATTCAGGTCCTCAAACTCTGGTCTTCATGCTTGATCAGAAAGCACTTTACTGACTGAAATTACCTCCCCAACTAATGCCTTTGAAATTTATTATTTTTATCTGTATGTGTGTGGGCATCTACAAATTTATATGTACCACAAGTGGGTGAGTACCCTCGTAAGCCAGAGAAGGGCATCAGATCCCTGGGAATAGGATTTATAGATGATTTGAGGACTGAACCCAGGTCCTGTCTAGGAACAATAAGTGCTCTTCCCTGCTGAGCCATCTATCAAGTCCCTTCTTGTCTGCTTTTAAACGGGGAAGAAAGAGATAGTCTCAAAGTTGGTGAGAATCCATTCTGTTTTAAGAGGTGCACCGCAGATGAGTCCTGTCCAAAAGCAAAGAAATGCTGCCCATTTGGCTGCAGCCGGATATGCGTACAGCCATTCTTCCAACAGAAACCGGGTAAGAAACCTCTTCTTCGTACTCTGTGGGCAGACTGACTTGCCCATGGTCTGACACATACACACCATCCGGTGCCGAGGCACCAAGTCCTTCCCCAATGATTGTTTTACTTTGAGAAGCAATACAAAAGCCAGCTCTATTAGAACTGAACAAAGATACAGAGAACACCCAAGTCTCAAGCACTTGCTGGATTAGTCCTAGCCAGGCAGAGCAGGTGCCAAGAGGCAATGCGACGTGTCCTTATGTGGAGGCTGAGGAGGAAGTTGCTGACCAATTCCCACTCCCCATGGTCATTTGAGAGATTCTCTACTAAAATCTGCCCTGAGATGCAGCAACGAGGCAGCAGAATAGAATCTTGATGTCTGTGGGAGACATCACACATTCCCCCATTCACCTGCTTCTGAGACTTCTGTCCTCTCTGAGCAGGTGCCGGCTAGACTCTTGCTAACGGCTGAGGCAGAGTTATCTCGATTCTTCCAGTGTTAGGGAGGCGTCAGAAAGAGACCCCCTTCTCCCTCTTGCAGGTCATCACGACCCATTTCTCTTCTTACATATTTATCTTTCCTCCAAAAGCATCTCTCAGATGCTCATTGTTTGCTACATCTAGTGATGAATTCTGGGTATACTGTGGTGGACAAAGCACGCATAAATTCACAATTTTGAACTATGACACGAGAACAAAGGAACGTTAGAGAGTCCTGAGAGAGAACAGTGGGCACTCACATTGGGTTGGGTAGCTAAGGAGAGTTTGTCTAGGATCAGGCATTTAATCTGCTTAAGGGAGAAGGAATTAACACTAGCCAGGGGAAGAGTGTGTTTGGATATTGAAGACAGAGTCCCATAGGTGTCTTCAGAGGACAAGGCACGTGTGTGATGAGAGACAGAGATGGAAGGATAATGCCTGTGGAGGATGGAGACCTCTGACCCTAAGGAGGTGGCAGTGGGGAAGGAACAAGGCTTTCTGCCCTGTGCCGCTTGCCATTCCTTTGAGAGGCACTGGAGGTTATTAGAAGTTGGTGGTACTGTCTTTGTGGAACCTGTCTTATTTTCCTGCTAGTTTAGAATGTTCATGGCTATTCTTGCTTGTTTATGCTTCTCAGTAGCCTTTATGATCCTATTTCCTGCCTCTCCCTGTTCTCCAAGCTACTTTACTGTGGGTGATATTAGACATATACATCGTATTTTGGAGAGCTAGCCCAGATATAATATTCTACTTTATGTCTGCCTATTGCTCAGGTTGTAGATTTTAAGGTGTTTTATAGATTTATAATATTTCTAGAGGCATTTATCCTTGGGTGATTTATTTTCTCCCCTGCTTTCTGAAATTAGCTTTTATTTTATATAAATACATATTGAAACAGGGTTTCTTGTGTAGCTGTGGCTGTCCTGGAACTTGCTCTGTCGACCAGACTTGCCTCAAACTTAGAGATGCACCTGCCTTCTTCTGCCTGCTGAGGGCTTTTTTAAAAATTTTTTTTCTGAGACAGAGTCTCAGGAAGCCCCGGTTGCCCTCCGATACTCTTTGTAGCCAAGGCTGGCCTTTAACCCCTGTGTCCCTGCCTCCACCTCCAGAGTACTAAGATTACAGGCATGCACCTCCACATCTGGGTCTTTTTCTTCTTTCCTTTTTGTCCCTTTCTTTTTTGAAGACAGGGCCTCAGTGCTTTGCCCGGGCTGGCCTGGACCTTGTGACTCCCTTGCCTCTGTCTCCTGAATGATATTCTGTTGTCTGCAGAAACTGGAGCCAGTCTGTCACTGGTAAATCATGGCAGAGTGTTAGAGCTACAAGTGTAGATCTGGGTTGTCTGAGACAAGCAGATCCTGAGTAAGTCTCTGTGCTACTCTGTTTCTTTCTCTGTAAGATGGAAAGAGCCTGGGGAGTTGTCATAATGAGTCAAGGGTTCTTCAGTACACAGTAGATTCCTCTTCATGGCTACTTGGATGACTGAGTCTGGGCTGTACTTTCTCTCCCCTCCTCCTCTCCATGCCCTTCCTGTTCATCTCCCCCTTTCCTTCTCCTTGGTAGTCTTACTATGCAGCATATGGTGCTTGAATTTCTAGCCCTCCCGCCCCAGCTTCCCAAATGCTGTAGGTAACTGCACATGTGACACTCCAGCTGACCCAGGAGCACAATTCTAACCAGTTCTTTAAATCCAGGACTAGGGTCGTCTCCCCTCTGACCCTGCTGATCACCCCCTCTCTGAGACCCTTAAACTCCACTGTACATTTCACCTTTGCTTTCACCGGTGTCTCCCTGGTAACAATGTCCTTTCGAGCATCTGAGGGTGATCTGTACCTGGCTTAGACAGCTGTTTGGACACACTGCCCGCAAGAGTGTATGGAGCACTAGACCTTGCCAGGCCTCTTGGTGCCCAGCTCTAGAACCGAACTTGGGCATCTGCTGTGGGCAAGTCTCTCACTGCCGGGTTTTAGGGCTTTATGCAAGCTTCTGAGTGTTTGAAGCTGAAGTCTGAATTGTGGGGGTTGAAGGTGAGGCTGGCTATCAAATGTGCTAGCTCTGTGAGATGCTCTGGCCTTTTCTCCTGGGGTTCGGCAGGAAAGCTGGAAGTGATCTAGAGATCCCTCAGAGCACATGTGCTGTGTGCCCAAAGAAGTGAAAGCAGGCCATTGTGATTGGAGAAAGGCAAATGGGTGGTTCCAGCTGGGGTGGGAGGCAGCAGGGCTAGGAGTTGGGGCAGCTTCTGGCTTCTTTCCCAGGTGTATTCTAAGTGCAGAAGGAAGTACTTAGAGCCAGTGAGATGGCTTATACAGTAAAGGCTTCTGCCACACAGACCCGAGTTCTAATTCAAGCCAGTGGTGGAAGGAGAGGCCTGGCTTCCCCAAGTTGTCCTTTGAGCATCACGGACACACTGCAGCACACACACACACACACACACACACACACACACACACACACGCACACAGGCACACACGCACACGCACAATAACAAATGCAGAGTTGGGATATTTATAAAGGAAACAGCTAAGCCATGTGTGGGAATGTGTGTAACCCAGCACTGGGAAGGCACAGGAAGGAGAGCCAGGAGTTCAAGGCCATTCTCAGCTATGTAGTGACTAGGATCTCACCAATGAATATGCCTCCTTGTCACTGTGCTGAACTTACATAGCCTGCTCCTGCTATGCTCCTTGAGAGAAGGGAAGGGACTACTGGGGAGGTAGAACACTGGAGCTATGCAGGAAGGAAGCCTGGTTCCTGGCCACAGCTTTGCTGCTTTCTGTTGATAGTTGGAGTGCTGGGAGAGGCGTAGATGGAGGGTGAGGGTGATCATCTCAGCTCCAGCTCCCGGTCCTGTTTCTTGACCTGCTCTCTGGGAATGTAGTTGGTTGTGAGTTTACTGAGACTCATACATTGTAATGACTGAGTTCACCTAGGCTGGCAGAGTCAGGACATGGCGAGCAGGGCATCCTGTCCAAAGGCATTGCAGGGACCATGTTCTTACCAGGTACACACACCACATAGCTTAAGGATGAGGGTGGCATAGTGTGACTTAGAGGTGGTGACGTCACGTTAAGTCCTACAGTTAAGTTCTACAATAGGATAGAACACTCAACCTGCTTCATGTAAAACAGAGTGTTACTGTATAGCTTTAATTAGTGTCCACTCTTACATTTTGACTTAACTGTTTATATAAATTCTCCTGTGAGTATCATTCAACTGATCTATAGAGTCAAAGAATTGACTCAGGTACCAGCTCAGAGGGAGGATTGAAATGGACCCCAAAGAAAATCCAGGTGCCAAGACAAGGCCAGGTTCTCACAGGAAGAGAGCCCAGAACCCAGGGCCAAGCTAACCGGGACCCTACCCTTCCTTTACTGTGAGTCCTTCTCTGAGAAGGTCGTTGTCAGATTTAGTTTAAAACCCCCTAAAATACCAAACCAGTGCCACGGTCCTGAACTCAGTTCGGAGACGGTGTCCCTGGCTGTCTCTCCAGCCAATCTTTTTCTTTTTTTCATTTCTCTTCATTTTTAAGTGAAGTAAAATTTCCTTTATCATTGAGTTGTGTGTCGTGCACGAATCGGATCGCCAGGAACCTATAACAGTTGTGACGGACAAACAATCGTTAAAGTTCTTAAAAAACAAAAGGTCAGAAGGCTTGGCTGTGGGAAGGCAGGCCATTTTACAAAGGACTGTAGGCAAACAGTTGCCAGAGATAATGTTCTGTCTAGTATTGAACCAGAAAGAAAACCTCAGCTTCCTGGAAAATGC
Source organism: Cricetomys ansorgei (assembly GCA_026225945.1). NCBI lineage: Eukaryota > Metazoa > Chordata > Mammalia > Rodentia > Nesomyidae > Cricetomys > Cricetomys ansorgei. The sequence goes on along the minus strand of JAMJFZ010000436.1, from coordinate 39,915 downwards.
AGAAGGTGTGGAAAAGGCAGACACTGGGATTATGAGTGTAGATCAGCCACAGTACACGAGGTGACCCCCTCCTGTCAGGAAACACCTTTGGGGACTTGGCTCAGGCCCCCACCACAGACAACTTGAGTCATCCGTTTCCTACCAACAACAGAATAACAGGCTTTCAGAGAAATTAAGTAAATTGTGCTGCATGGCAGTATTAGGTCCAGAACATCACAGGTGCTCTTGGTAGGGCCAGGAAATTTTCCACACATTGGCAGCCAATCACTGTTCTTGTGGTGAGGAGATGTTCCTGGGGTGTTATTGCATAAGTGCGGCTGTTTGGATTGGATTGAGGGCAGTCACCTAGTCAGTCCTTCCCTCTGCTCTGAGCTGAGCTCTCAACTCTGAAGATCAGCAGGATGTTAAGCTGCTGCTTCCTCCTGAAGGCACTTCTGGTACTTGGGCCCCTGGCATCCTGGGGAGCTGAAGGAGAGCCCCAAGGTGAGCTGTCATTTGGGATCCTTGGCTAAAACTAATAGAAAGTAATTAGGGGCGAGGTCTCTCCTGCCTTTAAGGGTCCTCACTTGAGGAGCTGATCCTCTGTAGGAAGACCTGGATGGAAAGACTGTCAGGACAGCGAGGATGAGGTGTCGTGGCTTTTGTTCCCTCTCTGCAACAAGGATCTAGGATGTACAAGGATAAATGTCCATGTATCTGCTGGAGCTCAATAAAGGAGGACAGAACCATGAGACAGACCCCTTTGTTTGTCTGTCTGTCTGTCTCTGCAGCACTATTGGTTGACTTGGCTTTTAGTACTACTGGCATGTGGTATTGGTATCTGTGTGGCAACAGGAGAAGGGAGTTGCAGAGACAAACTGTGTAGGAATGCATGGAGATACTGAGCACCTGAGGTACATTTGACTTTCACTCCCTAATTCTTTTTTTGTTTTTTAAAGATTTATTATATGTATGCCTCTCTCTGCATGAATGGCATGTGTGTACTGGTGCCTGCAGAAGCCTGAAGAGGGAGTAAGATCCCCCTGAGCAGGAGATTCAGATGGTGGTGACTGAAGGTGTGTCCTCTGGAAGAGCATCGAGTGTTCTTCCCAGCTGAGCCATCTCTTCAGCCTCCACTCACCCTTGTTCCCGAGGCCTAACCAATAATCTCAACTTCCTATGAAACTTTTGCAGCGAAAGAGGGACAGTGCCCTCCTGACCCATTGAAAGATCTGTGCCAGAATCTGTGTCCTGCTAGGGAGAAGTGCTTCATCGCAGGCTGTGGTAAGGCTTGCCAAGCAGATCTCCTAAGAGCATGCTGTCACAAGGGGCAGATCCCAGTGTGTTCCCTGGCCTTCTCTCTGATGGATGGACCAGGATGGACCAGAGAGCTTCCCACCTCCTAGACTGTCTCCTGACAGCCAGCTTTGTGAGTTCCCTGTTTCCCCTTGAGGTCTCCAGCCCTCCCACTCCCCAGCTCTTTGTCGTCTATCAGGGAAGACAGTGTCCTTGATCATCCATGTCTGTTACTTTGGGCTTAGAGAAGTGTTGTGCGGGAAAGCTTGCTTAAGAGAGTGCTTGAGACCTCCTGGGAAGGAGGGTAGGGGGGATGGCTCAGCAGGGAAAGTCTCTTTCCTGCTGAAATACAAGCCTCCAAACCTGAGTTCCATGCCCAGAATCTTGGCAAAGGTGAACAGAGGGAGCTGACTGCACAAAGCTGTCCTATGAGTTCCCTGTGCTGCTGTGGAACATGTGCCTTTCCTAAGATAATAATAATTAATAAGGTGGCCATTAGGAGTTATGGATCTGTCTCAGGTGTCGCTATGTGTCCCATTCTGACCTCATGCTCATGAGCATGCCTTTGCTTCCTGAGTGCTGGGCCGCAGGTGAGGGCCACCATGTCTGGCCTGTGTTTCCTTCTACAGACAGGGTCTCGCTGTGTAGCCCAGGGTAGCCAGGGACCTGAAGTTCCCCGGCCTCCTTTTCCAAATACTGGCAGCCTCTAGCTGTGTTCTTACTCTCAGAAATCAGGCCAAATCTCCATTGGCTCTGGTCTCTACCTCCTTCTGATGCAGCCAGGACTCCTAAACAAACCTTCCTCCTTGTCTATGTAAACCTGTCTGATACCTACCACAAGAGCCACTTTGAGTCATAGCCAGGCTGCCCACCCCCTGCATGAACCTTATAACACTAAGGGATTTCTCTGAGGAGCCCTCCTTTCCCCGCACGTCCTTACATGTCCACCACAGCTATCTTTAGCTGGCTCTCACTTTAAGCCATCCTTCTAATCCTTCCCAATCCCATGCCAAGGCCTGATGGTGGCCTCTGTGCTCAGAGATGATCCCTCCCAAGGAAGTCCTTTTTGAAGGGTGACTGGTTTCAGCCTCTTTCCCCTTAATCTGCCTCTTTTTTTAAAAAATTAAAGCTTTTTATGTATCATTTATTTAGTGAGTGTGCACCAGCTAGGTCATGCATGTATATTTCAGATGACAACATGTGGGGATTTGTTCTTTCCTTCCACTCTGTGGGGCTTGCAGATCAAATTTGTGTTCAGCTTTTTGACAAATGCCTTTACCTGGTGAGCCGTATCACCAGACCTGTTGTTGATGTTTGTTCTTGTTTTTGTTTTTAACGTACGTACTAGGGTTCCAAATTCAGGTCCTCAAACTCTGGTCTTCATGCTTGATCAGAAAGCACTTTGCTGACTGAAATTACCTCCCCAACTAATGCCTTTGAAATTTATTATTTTTATCTGTATGTGTGTGGGCATCTACAAATTTATATGTACCACAAGTGGGTGAGTACCCTCGTAAGCCAGAGAAGGGCATCAGATCCCTGGGAATAGGATTTATAGATGATTTGAGGACTGAACCCAGGTCCTGTCTAGGAACAATAAGTGCTCTTCCCTGCTGAGCCATCTATCAAGTCCCTTCTTGTCTGCTTTTAAACGGGGAAGAAAGAGATAGTCTCAAAGTTGGTGAGAATCCATTCTGTTTTAAGAGGTGCACCGCAGATGAGTCCTGTCCAAAAGCAAAGAAATGCTGCCCATTTGGCTGCAGCCGGATATGCGTACAGCCATTCTTCCAACAGAAACCGGGTAAGAAACCTCTTCTTCGTACTCTGTGGGCAGACTGACTTGCCCATGGTCTGACACATACACACCATCTGGTGCCGAGGCACCAAGTCCTTCCCCAATGATTGTTTACTTTGAGAAGCAATACAAAAACCAGCTCTATTAGAACTGAACAAAGATACAGAGAACACCCAAGTCTCAAGCACTTGCTGGATTAGTCCTAGCCAGGCAGAGCAGGATGCCAAGAGGCAATGCCACGTGTCCTTATGTGGAGGCTGAGGAGGAAGTTGCTGACCAATTCCCACTCCCCATGGTCATTTGAGAGATTCTCTACTAAAATCTGCCCTGAGATGCAGCAACGAGGCAGCAGAATAGAATCTTGATGTCTGTGGGAGACATCACACATTCCTCTATTCACCCGATTCTGAGACTTCTGCCGTCTATGAGCAGGTGCAGGCTAGACTCTAACAGAAGAGGCAGAGTTATCTTGAATCTGGCAGTGTTAGGGCGGCTTCAGAATGAGACCCCTTTCTCCCTCTTACTGGGTCATCAGGACTTAGTTGTCTACGTACATATTTATCTTTTCTCCACAAACATCTTATGCTTGTTGTTTGCTACATCTAGTGATGAATTCTGGGTATTCTGTGGTGGACAAAGTACACAAGTAGATACTCAGTTTTGAACTGTGACAGGAGAACAAAGGAACATTTGAGGGTGCTGAGAGAGAATACTGGGCACTCACATTGCGTTGGGTGGCTGAGGAGAGTATGTCTAGAATAGTAACATTTAAGCTGTTACAGGGAGAAGGAGTTAAAAACAGCCAGGAGAGGGTTTGTAGTTGTACACTGCTGCTGGCAACTCAGAAGGGAGACATGGAGGCATTTTCATAGGTGCAAGCCCTGTCAGACCTCAACAGAGGGGACCACCATTGTGACCAATGCCATACTCCATAGTGGAACCCTGAGCCCTGAGCTCAGGTGTTTTTATTCTTTGAGAACTCCGCAGATATTCTACTGACAGCACATGGAGACTATTAGCAATTGAACAACCACTGTAGAAATCCAACACATGCAAACAATATAAAATGCCCTAGATGCCCTTCAACCAACAGGGCAAAAAACAATTTCAAACATAACTAAAAATAAAGTTCCCCACCATTTCCCCTTTCAGTATAAAAAAATGCTTTACCTTCCGACACGATTTCACACTAAACCAGCAGAAATCATTTACAAGAGGAACCATCATGAGACTTCTAATTTCCATGAGCAAATGATACCAAACATCATCAAGCTTTCTCAATGTCTTTGGACATCATCTGGAATTCACTCATGGTATTCTCAGCGTCTCTAAAGCGCTTGTGTCACTTCCCTGGCTCTGCCCTCTGCAGCACACACAGCTTGCCCTCCACGCCCTGGCTGGCTCTATTCCACTGCTTTGCTGTTCTTAGTGGTCATCCTATGGTACTGGCATCTTCAGAATGCTGGGGTGTTCTGCTGCAACTGGGCTGCACTTTCACCAATAGTCTCTCCTGGGCTCTCTTCATGGTGCCAAGCCTCATCTTCTTTACATGACCACTTCGTCTGCACCTTCAACTACTACCAAGGCTGCCCCCTCACCAATGGCCTCTCCTGGCCTTTCATAATACCAAGCTTCAGGAGCTCTCCATGATCCCTTCATGCCTTCAAAGCTAGCACCAGCTGGGTGAATCTTACAGCACCAAGTTCGGCTGCCAGCTCGAGATACAAACTTGGCCACTTCTAGAAAAAAGTGTATGTGTGCTGATCCTTAGGAAACACTTTCCAGGTTTTAAGATAGAGTCTTGTTTGCTGGAAAAACCAACTGGTAATCTTGTCTGCGGGAAGAGTTCCCTTGTGGGGTGGAGTTCTCTTCATCATAGTAGATGTGTCTTGTCAGGACCAACTCACCTCACTGGTACCTGGACAGGTTTTCAGAAAACAAAACAAAAAAAAACAAACTCCAGGAGTTTCTTTTCTTCCTTGTCTCCGCGTTGGATTAGGCGGCATGACGTTCTGCCCCATGCTGGGCACCATTCATAGCTGTACATGTGTTGCTTTCGGGTTAGCCAGAGCGACACAGAGGCATTTTCAAAGGTGCAAGCCCTGGCAGACCACAGAAGAAGGAACCACTGTCCTGGCCAATGTCATACTCCATAGTGGAACCCTGAGCTCTGAGCTCAGGTGTTTTTATTCTTTCAGAACTCCTCAGGTATTTTACTGACAGCACATGTAGATCATTAGCAATTGAACTTCCCCCACAGAGACCCAACACTTGCACACAAAACAAAACGCCCTAGAAGCACCTCACACAACAGTGCATAAAACAATTTCAGACAGAAGTAAATTAAACTTCCCCAACAGGGGTGTGGTTTGATATTGAAGAGAGGGAATTCCATGGAGGAGTCTTCAGAGGTAAAGGCATGTGTGTGATGAGAGACAGAGATGGAAGGATAATGCCTGTGGAGGATGGAGACCTCTGACCCTAGGGAGGTGGCAGTGGGGAAGGAACAAGGCTTTCTGCTCTGTGCCGCTTGCCATTCCTTTGAGAGGCACTGGAGGTTATTAGAAGTTGGCGGTGCGGTCTTTGTGGAAGCTGTCTTATTTTCCTGCTGGTTTAGAATGTTCATGGCTATTCTTGCTTCTTTATGCTTCTCAGTACCCTTTATGATCCTATTTCCTGCCTCTCCCTGTTCTCCAAGCTACTTTTCCGGGAGTGATGTTAACTAAGTACATTGGTTTTTGGAGAGCTAAGCCAGCTATAATATTGTACTTTGTGTCTGCCTATTGCTCAGGTTGTAACCTTTAAGGTGTTTTATAGACTTAAAATATTTCTAGATACATTTATCTTTGGGTGATTTATTTTCTTCCATACTTTCTGAAATGAAGTTTTTTATTATTATATTTTATATTTTGCTTTTCGAGATAGGGTTTCTTTTTGTAGCTTAGGAGAAGCTGGGCTGGGAGAGAGCAAGTGAGGTCTTGGATATTGTCTTGGGGATAAGAGCAGAAAGGAGCAGAGGCTCCTGGCTTCCATCCCATCAGTGCCAAGCTCATGAAAATGGAGACACCTGGTAAGCATGAGGGCCCATTTTAAGGCTCATTGTTCAACTCCGTGAGAAGTTTTTGACACTGGAATTTCCTCAGGGACATTTCCAGATCGAGCTCGCTCAACTGCAGAGTTAGATAACTTTACTTTTTGTAATGTATTGCAGTGTTTGTCGAGTGGATGATGAGTAGGCACAGTGAGACGCATCGGGCAGTTACTGTGACCATGCTTTCCAAATAAGACATCAGGGTACAGAGTCTGACATGACATCGTGACAGCACAGAATCTGCCTGTGCAGGGAGATTCCAGGACACACGATGGGATGGTTCATGTCTTCTCCCTGGGGTCCCACACTTGTGTTTTCCATCGTGGCAGACTCCCTGGAGCCCGCCTCGTGCCGTCATGCACGCCCACCTCTTTCGAGGTCGGAGCCAGGTGTTTTGGTCTTCCACAAAACTTTTGATGCATTTTACCAATCAATCCATCTCCTCTGCCCCCTGCGATGGCCTCTCTCCTTCCATGTTCTCTGTCCCTGGAGCATCTCACCACACAGTCTAGCTCACGCTGCTTTGCAGCACTATGGGTGCTTTCCTAGAAGGGATGTTCCAAGGGCACAGGCTCCTGTACCCAGGTCTAAGTCTCTGCTTCTGAAGGCCTTGAGGAATGTAGTTAGAAAGACCACACCCTGATATTGACACTGTGTGGTTACTGTGCTCATGGTGGGTGTAGCTCTCTCTGTGTCAGGATTTTCTGGGAGAGACAGGATTTGATCCAGGCCCTAAAAGGTAGGCAGAGTGAGGCTAGCACATGTCACAGAGGGTGGGAATATGAGCGGTGGGTATGGGTCACGAGAGCTGAGGTCAGGGCAAAAATTCAGAGCGGTTATAGTCCCTATTGATAACAGATGTGAGGCTGACTTCTAATTGACAGGAGTCTTCAGAACCAGTTAGGAGGCTCCAAACCATGTAAAGCTTCTGAGAGAGATACACATGGAGAGTCCCCAGGTGGAAGGGAACAGCTGGGAATCTGGGGCCGGGAAGGCACGGCTGGGACCTGAACTTTCTTCTACTTGCAGAGGCTGGAGCACCCTAGCTGTCCTGATTCGTCTGGAGCTCCAGGAAAGGGTGACATCTCGAGGCTTGTGACACTTCCAGGGACATCAGGCTGCCTCCTCTTTGCTGCTACTGCTGCCTGGAGCACATGAAACAGCCCTGGGGATTGGTCCTCCCTTTCTCAATAAAAATCCTTGCATGACCCACTTGTCTGGACTGTGTAGGGGCCCAGGTGTGGGGGGAAGCTAGTGGGTCTACCTGTGCATGGCTTTGGCAGTGTGAACCCTGTGACTAAGGAAAGGTAGAAGATTCTTTTTCTTAGTGTAACATATAGGAAGAAGAGTGCTAAAGTCCAGCCTGCCTGGAGGTCTAGTAAAGATTTTATGTGTGATACTTTAGGCAGTCTCGGACGTGTAGTCAACTTGGAGGTGATACATCCTGACTTGTGTGGTGGCTAACAAGGTAGAAAATTTCCTGTAAATGTTAAAATATAATAAATATTATCAGTGTCCATGAGGTTGCCTGTGCACAGTGCTGGTGTACCTGTCAGATGACAGCTTGAGGAGTGGTTTTTCTCCTTCCACAATGTGGGTTCCGGGCACTGAACTCAGGTCCCCAGGCTTGTATGCATCCCTGTCTCTTCCAACAGGTCGCCACACATTTAAAAAAGCCTTTCTACTTTCCCATTGTGTTTTCTACCGGAGAGTCATAATGTCATTGTCTATGGAAAATGTGTTACAGGATTGCTTTTGTTTCCATTTTTGCTTTTTGAAATTTCATGTAGCCGAGGTTAGCCTCTGAGATCACCAGGGCTCACCCTGGTGGTGATCGGGGCCTGACCTCTTTGGGAATGACTGGTATGGAGAGTCTGGAAGTCAGCAGTCACTTAGAACAATCCTTCCCCGTGAGATGCCCACTTCCCTGCGAGATGTAACAAGCCAATCCAGTGTTCAGATCCTGACCATTAGACAGGGCCCCTAGCCACTGCCTGTTTCCCCAAAAAGCTTATGTGGCTGCTTCTGGTGATCGCCATGTTTTTTAAATGGTTAGACCCTACTATGCGAGAATGTGTTCTGTGGAAATCGACTACGTTGTCTGGCCGTCCATATCTCTCAGGGTCTACTTGAGCTATTTTAGGAACCTAACATTTGGGGGTGCTCCAGGAAGACTCATTAGGACATGAGAGCAGAAATTAAGCAGTTTAAGTTTTTTCTTTCTAATCTGCACAGCAGCTGGTAAGTTTTAAAGGGGGAATATTCTCCCGATGGGCTGGGGCCCTGGTACTGGTCACCGCAAGCTCACAGGCCCGGGTACATGTGTGCCTTATGCTACCAGTGTAGACTTGTGGCAGCCTGATCATAGCCCTGCGCAGGCATGAATGGGCTACAGCTCATGGCATGGTTTCTCGTGGGCAGGTGTGTGGCTGAGTGGCAGACATGCCATTTTGCCATGGTGCCCTGGGGGAAGGCATCCTTCCCTGCCCACGGCAGCAGGACTGAACTCTCCTTGCAAGGCTCCTGCCTCAGCTGGGGCGATCCACAGAGAGGGCACGCATCTCGAGTCACTTTCTTATGTTGTTTACTGTCTGTTTCACATGTACATTGTCTTTGTCTGTGTGCGGTGCGGATGGTGTCTTCTGGTATCATGTATAATGTGCAAGTTTGGATTTTGTAGTGCCTTTCCTTAAATGTTGAGCTCTCTGTTTAGTGTTCACTTGGGTATGGTTAAAGAATATGTTAAATCTGTTAGAACAAAATTGCAGTTATAATTTTTATGGTTGGGGATCAGTACAACATGGAAACTGTGTCAAAATGGTTACTCTATCCTTAAGTCTGGAAAGTGTGTCCTCAGGGTCAGCACACAGAAGCTGTCTTCCAGAACTGGCTGAGGGTGTATCTGGTGCTGGCAGCTGAACTTGGTACTGTGTGTGTTAACCCAGGTGGTGCTGGTTTTGAAGGCATGAAGGGGTCATGGAGGGCAGCTGAGGCTGGCACTGTGAGAGTCCAAGAAAGGCCATTGGTAAGCTGAGGCTTGGCACCATGAAGAGAGCCCAGAGGAGGCTATTGGTACAAGTTCAGTCCAGTTGCAGCAAGGGACCTTAGTGTTCTAAATATGCCAGTTCCATGGGCTGACCACTAAGAACCGCAGCAGGAACGGAGTGGAGCCAGCCAGAACCTCGAGGAAAAGCTGTGTGTGCTGCAGGGTGTGGGGCCGGGAGAGTACCCAAGCCTTCTGGTGAGTCCCAAATGATTGTGAGTAAATCAGATAATTAGACACTGAAGATTGAGAACCACTGGCTTAAAACATGTCTCTGCTTACCTACGTTAAGGCTAAAATCTATCAGGACAAACTAAAAAAGCTCCTAACTTCTAAACTTTGATTGACTGAAACATGACAAGACCTCATAGTCTAGTTCTATTAAAGTGTCCAGATTATATTTGTAGTCATGCTAAAGCGCTAATGGACAAAAATAAGCTTTACTTGGCCTGCTGTATGTTTTCAAGGTTGATTTGAAACAGATATCTAAGAAAACAAAGTTAGCTCACCTCAGGTATCATCTTAAAAGATTCTTAATAGACACTGGCTCTCAAGGCCTTCAGAGATTTGAGAAACATGGCTTTTCAATGTTCTATGACAAAACTTATTATGACAGAGACCTCAGATCATAGCAGTGACCCCAAGATCTGCAAAGAAGACAGATGTGGGCAGAACCAACTCACCTGGATCGTGGTAATGATAATACTGGGAAAAACTGCCCAGTACCTCTCCTGCCATGGACCTGCCTGAACTGTGGACCAAAGAGCACATTGGAGAGTTAATCACCCAGCCTCTGTTGGACACAGTGGGGGCCGCTCCCTCTGAGTCCTTTTCCAGAGTGCTAACTTCTGGTCTGGCAATAAAGACTGGCACTGCCTTGACCTCTGCCCCCCACCGAGACCATGGAGAGCACGGGAGCCCAGGGTCACCTGTCTAGCTATGGGTACGTCCTGTCATGTTAATTGACACAGGTTTATTGAGTTATACTTTCTGCTCTAATTTAGAATTCCCAGATCTCTGATGGTTTTGAGAACCAGCTCGTCCCCCTGAGGCTGCAGCTAATAGAGGTACTAAAGATGAACTGTGCAGCTTGTTTAGAGGTCATTTGGGGAACCTCTTACCTTGGATGGGAAATGGAATTGTGCTACAATGTAGATTTCAGAGCTAAAAGTTCCAAATGCAAGCTTCATCAGCTTTTAACCTTGCCCCCCTAGTCTTTATCTGTCTCAAAAGATTTCCACTTGGCTAACAGACACCATCCAGGAATCAGCTGCAGACTACGAACTGCTTCAGCTGCTGTGAGTCCTGGGTTTGCTCTGTGGCAGTCCAGCCGATGTGATGGCTTCCTGTTCCTTCAGCCGGTATCTCAGTTGAAGCCAGACACCTCTGACTAATGCCCCATTGCCCAAATACCCTACTAACTTTAGACTAGCATTCCAGCCTTCCTGGGCCCCCTGATGACGACATCCTAGTTCAGCAGGAAGTAGCTATAGAATAGAATATATCGTCCCATTCCCCAATGGGTTGGAATGTTTTTGTCAAGAGAAAACTCCCTAGGCGGTGAGCCAGATCCATATAAGAACTTAGATGTGTCTCAAAGATTTGATCCCGGTAACATCTCAATAGGGGAATGAGAGGACCAGGGTGGTTCCTCGTGGTGGGTGGGCCCTGATCTCGGCTCTTTGAGAGTGTTCAGAAGCTGGCAACCAATTAGAACATCCCTTACCTCCCCTTGAGATCTTCGCTTCTCTGAGACATCCCCACTATCTCTCCAGATGTAATGAGCCAATCCAGAGTTCAGATCCTGACCAATTAGAGAGGTCCCCTTGCCACTACCTGTTTCACTGAAAAAGCCCACGTGGCTGTATCTCGTGGTCTCCATGTTTTTGTTAAGTGGTTGGACCCTACTATGCTAGAATGTGTTCTGCGGAAATAAACTGCTTCTTATGGCCATACATTCTCTCAGCGTCTACTTGAGCGACTATAGGGACCTAACAGACTTAACTTTCTATACAGCTGAGGCTGGCCTTGAACACGTGATCTTCTTATGCCCACTTCACTAGGCTGGGATTACATGTGTGTGGCACCATCTCCTGCATGGGTTTTTCACCTGTTATACTCGGGTGTGTTTCCACTGTACATCTCAGCTGAGGGTGGAACTTTGACATGCTTCCTGATTCCTACACCTTGTTAAACACCAACCAAACACCCAGGATGTGTTACTTCCAAGATGGTTGGATTTACTGAAGGTTGTCTGAGGTACCACACGTAACTCTTTATTAGACCTCCACGCAATGACTAATGTATTTAACCAGTCATCTCATATTGGATATTGATAGCTTTTACACACACACACACACACACCCCATACACACTCCATACATTCCACCACACACACATGCCATACACAAACACACATACTCCACCTCACCATACACACACATACACACACCCCTAATTTATTTGGCCAGTCATCTCAAGTTGGACATTGATACCATTTTACACACACACACATCTTCGTCTGCCTTTTTCAAGGAAATGAGGCAGATTTTTAGTAGTAGAATTCTAGTTTCTTAAATGACACCCCATAGCTCACAATAAATCTTAGAATGAACGAAAGAATTTGTGGAGCTTCTTAGCGTGTCAATTGAGAATTTAGGGTCTGTAGGCAGTAAGGATTCCAACAAACAGGGGCTTGGTGAAGAATAAGAGCAAGAAGCAGCAGGGGGCTGGCTCAGTAGCTCAGAGCCTCCATGTTTGTGCTGGCCACCACATCCCTCTACAGGTACAGGAGGGTTGAGGGAAAGTCTAGGTGGTACAGCAAGGGGAAGCCATGCTTGATGGCAGTGCAGACAGATCTTTACCTCATAGGATCCTCCTCCTGGGAGAGCTCCCTGAGAAGTTGCCAAGGTAGGCCGGAAAAGCAGATGTTTCCAGAGGGGAGGGCTTATGCTTTGTACCTGGGAAAAGACTGAAAAATGAAGCTTCTGCCAGCAGAGGAAGAAAGAGTGCTGCCTTGCTACCTGGGGAATGTAGCTGCCATGGTGGCCAGGGGCACATGCAATTAAAATCAACGTTCAGTTGCTAGGTGTGGGCAGGTGAGATGGCTCAACAGGTGAACGTGCTTGCCCCCAGGTCTGAAGGCCTGAGTTCTAAAGCGGGACTTCCATGGTGGAAGGAACGAATCTACTCCAGCAAACTGTCCTCAGACCTTCTTACATGTCCACTGTAGAATGCACACACACACACATACACATACACACATATGCACACATACACACACAATATAATGAAATGAAGTGTGCTAAATGAAATTCTGGATAACACTGCGTTGAGAACTGTCACTTCTCTGAGTAGACATGAGTTGGAGTTTCCTGATCTGAGGACACGTGGCTGCACTGTGCCATGAGCTTCATGGTGTCTGGCCCAGGACACCCATGACTCTGGGTTCATGTCTCAAGTAAAGGAGAAGGGCTGACACCAGTCTGATGGGTCTGCAAACCAGTTGCTGAGATCCCTCTTCTACTACTTTGCTTGTCATTTTTTGCTTATTTAAGAATCTAAATGACACAGGCCTGGGCTTTTCTTCTGAGAAGGAGAGTTGCTTGTGTTGCTCAGCCTGCCTTGAACTCGTGGGCTTCAGTTATTCTCTGTGTGTCCTGAGTACCCGGGTACATGGCACCACATCTAGCTTTAGGCACGTAGTTAAAAACCACTATGAGGTTTCAGTGAGAGGAGTCGAGGGCTGTCTTCCCCTTGGAATCTTAAGATACTGTAAGGTGATTTTCTGCCAGGTGAGGATTGGACTGGAGGGTGGGACCTGTGAGCCAGATTCTTCTCCCATTAGGTGTGGGTTACCCTATGCAGCCTGTGCCCTCAGAAATGGTATGATGGGAGAAAGGAATAGAGAGAAAGAGAGAAGGAAGTGAGGAAGGGAGAGAGAGGGGGAGGAAGGGAGGGAAAGGAGGTCTTAAATTCCAGGCCTCCCTGCAGTCTCTAGGCTATCCTTAATTGACCACTGTGTCAAATGGTCTCTGATAGTAAATACAAATCTTAAACATTTCAGCTGCAGAGTGAGGGACACCCCTATTTATACTGGCTCCCTTTGAAATGTGCCTGACACGTGCATACCATTAGATAAACATGCCTACTTTTTCTATTTAAGCTACAGAAAAGGCTTGGTCTCTCTCAGAGCTCTTGTGTGATCTCCCCTAGATTGTACACTGTCAGTTTTTCTTCTTCTAATAAAAAAGCACTCCTGCATGTCACCCTGCAAAGCATGTCTGTGCATGTCACTTAAAGTGTGCCATTGATTCCAGAAAGAACAAGTGGCCGTGCTTGTTTGTCATTCTTTCTGCACAGGTCACCGTCCTCCATGGAGTGTTCATAGAACTTTTCCAACTAGAGGCGGGAGCCCCCCGCACCGGGTCTCAAAAAAGCAAAATGAAAGAAGAGGAGGAGGAGGAAGAGGAAAAGATGGAATAAGACTGGACATACAGACATATGTGCACTCTTTGTCCCTTGCCGTGTGATGTTCTGTCACACATGGGCACACTATCAACAAAATGACCATCGCTGGATGCGGCCCCGGGATCTTAAACCTCCAGAACAGAGAGCCAAAGTCAATTTCTCTTTCCCATAAGGTAACCTGCCTCTGGTGTGTCATTACTACAATGAAAGTGAACTAACCCCACCCATAAATAAGTATAGACAGACATTCACTAGCATGTCAATGACAGGTGTCTGCAGCTGGAAAGATCTCCTTTGGACTTTCGTATGGTGTTTTTAATATTCCAGCAATGATCATGGGTCCTTCAAAACTAAAGAGGAGAAAAACAGGGAAAACAGAAAAAGGCTCGTGATCCTAAGCACTCAAAAGGCTCTGAAGTTAGAAGGAACCTGCAGAAAGGACAACAAAGAAAGACTGAGGAGGGAGGACCATTTAGTAACAACAAAGCTACAGAACCCACATCCTGACTTCCTAGTGGCCAAGTGCAAAGACAGAGCCATCAGATCTGGAAAGCACCAACCAGGGAGCCTGGCAGGATGGGTGATGCCTATGAGTGACTTCCTGCCCTCCTCTCCCTCAGCCACAGGGAAAAGTCTTTCCCTTTCTTGAACTCAACAATTTGTGGCTTTGTATAAGAAACACTGAAATGTGAATAACGTCCCCAGGATAAATACTGCTAACCTGCAGAAACACATCACATCGTGGAAAGACAGGGCATGACCTGCTATCATAATTGATGAGGTGTGCTTCAGTGGGGATACAGAAACTCAGACCACAGAGAGCTTTGTGTTTAAGTAGGCTTCAACTGTGTCCTTTAACACTTCGGGTCACATCTCCTTTGAGTTTGAACGACCCATTCATAGGGGTAGCTGAAGACCAATACATACCAGACATTTACGTTATGATTCATAACAATAATAAAATTACAGTCACGAAGTAACAACAAAAGCAACATGAGGAAGTGTATTGAAGAGGTTGCAGCATTAGCAAGGTTGAGACCTCTGATCTAGGACCTAGATTTCTGCTGCCCTCTGGTGGCTCAGAGGCCAAAGCACCCAGCAAATAATGCCTTCACTCTCAGGGATTTGGTTTCTTCATTCTAGCATTTCTCAGTCTGCGGGAAGTTGGTCTGTCTGCATACCGATCCCCTTGACAACAGATCTTGATTCAGCTCAGCAACTTCCCGCCCTACACACCCACTTATCATTGACGTCACACCCCATGGGAGAAAAGAATGAGACTCAATAGCAGAGAGAGGTGCGGGTACCCTTCAGTGTGGCTGGGGGAAGGGCAGAGAAACCACATGGTCAAGAAAAGGAGTAGAGATGGGGGTTCTCAAATAGCAGGTCTATTCCAACCGCCTACCTAGGGGTCAGAAGCCCACTGTAGGGAAGCTGGCGGGAGGGGGGCTTTTCAGTGAGGGGGAAGGTTAATTTGGGTGCAAAGGTGGGGACAGCGGGTAGGATCAGGATTTGTGGGGACCTGCTTCACAGAACTCAGGCTGAAAGGAACACTAACCCTGAGGAAGGAAAGTTTCACATGGCTTCTTTGGTTTAGGAAACAACAGTAGAATAAGAACAGCCTAGAGGTTGAAGGGAGACCTGGAATTGAAGACCTCCCTTCCTGCCTCTCCCTCCCCTTTTCCTTCTCTCCTTCTCTCCATCCCTCCCTCCCATCATACCATTGCTGAGGGCACAGGCTGCACAGGGTATCCCTCATCTGATGGAGGAAGAGATCCTGCTCACATCCCCACCCGCTCTCATGTGGCAGAAAATCACCTTACAGTATCCTAAGATTCCAAGGGGAAGACAGCCCTCGACTCCTCTCACTGAAACCTCATAGTGGTTTTTAACTGCGTGCCTAAAGCTAGATGTGGTGCCATGTACCCGGGTACTCAGGACACAGAGAGAATCGCTGAAGCCCAAGAGTTCAAGGCAGGCTGAGCAACACAAGCAACTCTCCTTCTCAGAAGAAAAGCCCAGGCCTGTGTCATTTACATTCTTACGTAAGCGATAAAATGACAAGCAAAGTAGTAGAGGAGGGATCTCAGCAACTGGTTTGCAGACCCATCAGACTGATATCAGCCCTTCTTCTTTACTTGAGACATGAACCCAGAGTCATGGGTGTCCTGGGCCAGACACCGTGAAGCTCATGGCACAGTGCAGCCACGTGTCCTCAGATCAGGAAACTCCAACTCATGTCTACTCAGAGAAGTGAGAGTTCTCAACGCAGTGTTATCCAGAGTTTCATTAGCAGTCTTTATATTCATTACATTGTGAGTGTGTGTGTGTGTGTGTGTGTGTGTGTGTTGTGTGTGTGTATGTGTGTGTGTACATGCCACAATGCACATGTAAAAAGGTCACAGGACAGTTTGCTGGAGTAGATTCTTCCCTTCCGCCATGTGAGTCCTGGGTGGAACTCAGGCCATCAGACGTGGGGGCAAAAGCTTTCACTTGTTGAGCCATCTCACCTGCCCACACCTACCAATATAGGGAGAGGAAAGTTTCCTGCTGTCCAGGGATGTCATTGGAAGCTCATTTGTTAAGACAGGCAGGTACTACAGTCCCATTTACTTATTGGGGGTCACAATCTGGACCTAGGTATTTTCTGGGGACCAGAGGAAGAGACCTTACATGGTTATATAGGGAGAAGTGCTGCAGCTCCAGATAAGCAATTCTGCCAGGTCACATACCTTTGAAGGGGCAGTGCCTTACTGTGAGAGCAGGCAGCATAGCTGTAGCCTGTCAGAGCTGCGGAGGGGAGGGGCTGAACTCCTGCTGCTCTCAGAGCGAGAGTTCCGGGGTTCAAGTCACACCACCTACCTGTCCTCAGCTCCAGGACAGTCCCGCATGTGTGTGCATGGTGTGATGTGGTGTGCTGTGTGTGTGTGCGCGTATGTATGTTTCTGTGATGTGTATATGGTGTGGTATGGTATGGTCCATAAGATAGTATAAATATCCAACATGAGACGACCAGCTTACTAAATCAGCCATTGCATGGAGATCTAGTAAAGAGTTATATGTGATGCCTCAGACAATCTTGAGTAAATCCAACCATCTTGGAAATAACACATCCTGGGTGTTTGGTGTTTAACAAGGTATAAGAATCAGTACATCAAAGTACTACCCTCGGCTGAGATGTACAGTGGAAACACACCTTGAGTATAACTGGTGAAAAACCCAAGCAGGAGAGGGTGCCACACACATGTGATCCCAGCACTAGGGAAGTGCACATAAGAAGATCATGAGTTCAAGGCCAGCCTCAGCTAGATAGAAAGTTGAGACTTTTACTCTCTGGCAGAAAACAAAGGGAGAAGAAGAAAGGCTTTTTTAAATGTGTGTGTTGACCAGTTGGGAAGAGGTAGGGATATATACAAGCCTGTGGACCTGAGTTCAGTGCCCAGAAGCCACACAGCAGAAAGAGAAAAACGAGTTAGGCACCAGTCAGGGTGTATCACCTTCCAAGATAAGTAAACATACCAAGATTGCCTAATGTATCACACATAAATCTTTTACTAGACCTCCACGCAGGCTGGACTTTAGCACTCTTCTTCATATGTGTTGCACTAAGAAAAAGAATCTGCTCTCTTTCTTAGGTCACAGGGTTCACACTGCCAAAGCCATGCACAGGTAGACACACTACTCCCCCCCGCCAATCTGGGCCCCTACACAGTCCAGACAAGAGGGTCCATGCCAGCATTTTTATTGGGAAAGAGAGGGACCAATCCCCAGGGCTGTTTCATGTGCTCCAGGCAGCAGTAGCAGCAAAGAGGAGAAACTTAATGTCCCTGGGAGAGTCACAGGCCTCGAATGTCACCCTTTCCTGGAGCTCCAGACCAATCAGGACAGCTAAGGTGCTCCAGCCTCTGCAAGTAGAAGAAATTTCAGGTCCCAGCTGTACATTCCCGGCCCCAGATGCTCAGCTGTTCCCTTCCACCTGGGGAGTCTCCATGTGTATCTCTCTCAGAAGCTTTACATGGTTTCGAGCCTCCTAACTGGTTCTGAAGACTCTTGTCATTTAGAAGAAGATCTGTTACCAATAGGAACGGTAACTGCTTGAGTTTTTGCCTTGCCCCCAGCTCTCATGACCCATACCCACCGCTCGTATTCCCACCCTCTGTGACATGTGCTGGCCTCACTCCGCCTAGCCTTTAGGGCCTGGATCAAATCCTGTCTCTCCCAGGAACCACCACACCCCCGGCAGATAGCCACCCCCACTGTAAGCACTGTAATCCCAGTGTCCATATGAGGGTGTGGTCTGTGACTCAGGCCCTGTCTCTAACTACATTCTTCCAGGCCATCAGAAAATGCCTTCCCACACAACAGTGAAGCCTGTTAACTTCACAGCTGGTCAAAGGTCATCATGGGCAACACTCACCTAATTCAGAATTAGATCCAGTGGTCCCATTGGAGTCTGAGAGCTGCTGCAGTGACTGGCGCTGGGGGACGCAGAAGCGGCCACAGCCTGACTTGCAGCACTTTTTCCCAGGGTGGCAGTCCTTATCCACCATGCAACTGACGTTACACGGTCCACCAAAAATTGTGGGACATTGGCCATTCCTCCCTGTGGGGAACAGCAGACAGGGAAAGATACGGGGAGTTGGCTCCTCTCTTCCCAAGTTCCCACCTACAACAGAGTCTCAGGGCTCAGGTGAATCAACCCCGACTCCCAACTAGATGTGGCTGGGAGCAGGGAAGCTGAGGGACTGAGACACTGCACATCCAACACCTCTGACCTAGGAGTTATCAAACCCCAACGCAGTTCTCAGAGGGTGTGGAATGCAGGCTTGCCAGTAGAGCCAAGAGCAGAGCGACAGGGCCCCACCTTCTGACCCGTGATTGAATTTCATGTCACTACCTTATTCCACACCCTAGAAGAGGCTTTCTGCCCAGGCACTGTGCAACTATAATCATGTGTGAGCCTTCTTTCATCAAATTGTATTTTTTCTTGTGTGTGTGTGTGTGTGTGTGTGTGTGTGTGTGTGTAGCATTTGTGAGTGGTATGTGTGCCTTAGGGTCTGTATACATGTGTGCAGTGTGTGTGCATACGTGTTCTGCATATGTTTAGACTGTATGCTGTATGTGTGGTGAGTGTGTATAGTGTGTGCAGTATGTGAGTGGTAGGAAAGTGGTGTGTTACTGTGTGATGTGTGTGCACATGTGTGGTGTGTGTGTGTAATGTGTGTATGCTTGGTGTGTAGTTGGTATGTGTAGTATGTATATGCAAGTGTGTATGTTCGTGAGTATGTGGTAGATTTGGTGTGTGTAATGTGTGCGAGTGTTGCGTGTAGTGTGAGTGTGCATGTTGGGGGTGCGTGCTGTGTGGTATATGCTGGGTGTGTGTGTGTCTGTGTGTGTGTGTGTGTCGTGTGGGAGTGTGCATGCCAAGTTAGTGCACGAGGACACCTGCCACAGCACATGTGTTGGAGGTCAGAGGATAACTTTCCAAAGTCAGCTCTCCCCTTCCATTGAGTTTTCAAAGCAGAGTCTCTCTTGATTCTACCTAGCTTTGAACTCCAGGCTAGCTGCCCAGAAGCTCCCAGGGAATCTACCGTCTCCACCTCCCATCTCCGCCCAGCAGCACTGGGATCACAGATGCACACTATTGTGTCCGTTTTTACGTGGCGGTTAGGGGCCCTAACTTAGGTCCTTATGCTTTGCACAGCAACAGCTTTATCCCCTAAGACATCTCTCCAGCCTCTCCTCAAACTTCAGCATATGGACAGGCCTTGGCTTGTCCTGGTGTCATTCCTCGCTGGTGTAGAATGGCAGGATTTCAGGAGGAACAGTCCCCTAAGGTTCAAGTTCTATCTTTTACCAGATCAGCAACATGGAATACGGGACTCACTTTCTCTGTAGGGCAGCAGTAGCACAACTGAGTCAGCCCCAGACTACCATGTCATATAACTGCACTCTACAGTGAGAAGGTTTGGTGGGTTGAGAGCTGTGCTGGCTAGTTTTATGTCAACTGGACGCAGGCTAAAGTCACTAGAAATGAGGGAGCTTCAATTGAGAAAATGCCTCCATAAGATAGGGCTGTACGGCATGTTCTTAACTAGTGGATGATGTGGGAAGGTCCAGCCCATTCTTGGTAGTGTCACCCCTGAGCTGGTGGTCCTGGGTCCTATAAGAAAGCAGGCTGAGCAAGCCATAGGGAGCAGGCCAGCAAGCCCCTCCATGGCCCCTGCATCAGCTCCTGCCTCCAGGTTCCTGCCCTGCTTGAGTTCCTGGCCTTACTTCCTTCAGTAATGGACTGCACTGTAGAAGCATAATTCAAATCAACCCTTTCCTCCCTCAGTGGCTATGGCCACGGTGTTTCATCACAGCAGTAACACTAACTAGGGCTGAGGATTAAATGAACTTTCACCTGACAAGACTTGCCATTTACAGTGGATCAGGTAGGACAGTAAGGGTGACAACTGGCTCCCCCAGAGAGGTAGCCACAGGAAGCTCCTCCAGATTGACCTGGGACCCACGAGGCACATGTGACTACCCTCCAAGAGAAAATATACGTCCACGGGTGATTTTTTAGCAAGCATAGCCACAACTGGTGCCACAGCATTTGTGTCCCTGGGGACAAGATGTGTCCACGTCACACAGCTCTGCACATGGACAAGGGTCAGGACATCCATCACTTAACTCTGCCGTGGAATCAAGACACTGAAGCTCAGATGTGCTCAGACAGGAACATTAAAAGCATTTCTCAGTGGATGTTAACAGAGATGTTTAATATGCAATGCACTCTATATTCATTCGATTTCTTCTGCGCAAACAGTGGTTTTGGTGCTTGCAGCATGAAAAAAACACTGTTTGGCTCTAACCCGTTGTCACACACATACACAGCTGTTCGCTCCTCCTGCTCTCGTACTGTGACACAGAGGGTCCCCAGGCAGCTGTATCTCTCGGGATGTGGACCCTGGGGAGTCCCTTTCCACACGGGCTGGGCTTCTCCCTATGACTTACTTTGCCCAACGGGACATTAGCAAGTGGGACGCAAGCAGAGACTCAGACCCGCACACAGGAGCCTGTCCTCTTTGAACACCCCTTCTTGGAAAGCAGCCATGGTGCTATAGAGCAGCTTGAGCTAGACTGTGGTGTGGTGAGATGCTCCAGGACAGAGAACGTGGAAGGAGAGAGACCATCCCAGGGGGCAGAGGAGATGGATCGGTTGGTAAGATGCTTGCCGTGTTTACTGAATTGGATCCCAGTGTTCCTACAGGACACTGGGTGTGGTGGCACCAGCACTGGGATGGTGGAGACAACCTGACACCTAGGGCTCACTGGCCAATCAGCCAGGCTGAATCAGCAAGCACCAAGCCCTAGTGAGAGACCCTGACTCAAAAACACCAAGGTAGACTGCTCCTGAGGAATGACATTCCAGGATCGCTTCTGGCCTCCACATGCAGGTGCGCACACACACAAACATGCAGAAATACACAAATTAATGGATTCACTAGGTAACAAATGAAAAGGAATACCACCCCTGACATTGCAGCCCTGCTGAGCTCCCAGCTGCATGCACCAATGACCTCAGCTAGAGCCCATGAGGAGATGACTATTCAGTAGTGCCTGGCCACACTCACAGGTGTGGTGAGGAAAGAGACATCCTATCAGGCTGCTGCCTCTGGGAACAGTGTGCTGTACTGTAAAAGAGACTCATTCATAATACACAGGTCTGGGCTGAGAAACAATGAGTCCAGCCCAAATATTCCCTTTCTCCATGCTCTCTTGCTAGTAGATGTTACCACATTTAAGACTCAGAGGGAAGAAACTCTTGCATTCTTGATACAAACTGTCACCTCACACCCTCCTTCTTCCGAAGACGTACCTGCAGCGGAGAGCTGAGGTGGCCTTCTTCCAAGTAGGAAGCCACTAGCGTGAAGAGAAAGACAAGAACTGGCAAGATGAGAGAGAGAGAGAGACGCTTCCTTCTTGGTAGCACAGTGGGTTGCCATGACAGCTGTGGCGCCCACCTCAGAATTCTTGTCAGGACAGAGAATCACTTTTCTGTCAATGTTCTGTTGTCCATAGCCAAATGCATTCTAGAAAGGGGCCCACCCAGAGCTACAGAGCAAGCTGGCAGCTAAGCAGGACAAAACTCAGGTGCCTGGCTTCACTGAAGTACATTCTGCTATGCCATCCTTAAAAGATGCAGGCAACCTGGCCTCGGGAACAGGCTCACCCCAAGAAGACGACACCCAAGCCAAACTAACTCACCATGACTCACTTCAGTGTTTCAGTGATTTAAATATGGACAGAGGTGATGGGCATTAAAAGTTTTGTGGAAGACCAAAACGTGCCTGGCTCCGACCTCGAAAGAGGTGGGCGTGCATGACGGCACGAGGCGGGCTCCAGGGAGTCTGCCACGATGGAAAACGCAAGTGTGGGACCCCAGGGAGAAGACATGGACCATCCCATCGTGTGTCCTGGAATCTCCCTGCACAGGCAGATTCTGTGCTGTCACGATGTCATGTCAGACTCTGTACCCTGATGTCTTATTTGGAAAGCATGGTCACAGTAACTGCCCGACGCGTCTCACTGTGCCTACTCATCATCCACTCGACAAACACTGCAATACATTACAAAAAATAAAATTATCTAACTCTGCAGTTGAGAGAGCTGGATCTGGAAAGCAACCGGAGCGAAATTCCAGTGTCAAAAACTTCTCATGGAGTTAAATAATGAGGGCCACGCTTACCAGGTATCACCACTGTAATGAATTTGGCTCTGATAAGAGGCCAGGAGCTCTGATCCTTTCTGCTCTTATCCCCAAGACAATAGCAGAAACCTTACCTCTGCTCTCTCCCAGCCCAGCTTTTTCTTAAGCTACAAAAAGAAACCCTGTTTCAAAAACCAAAATATAAAGTAAAATAAAATAATAAAAAACCTCATTTCAGAAAGCAGGGAAGAAAATAAATCACCCAAGGATAAATGTATCTAGAAATATTTTAAATCTATAAAACACCTTAAAGTCTACAGCCTAAGCAATATGCAGACACAAAGTAGAATATTATATCTGGGCTAGCTCTCCAAAATACAATGTATATGTCTAATATCACCCACAGTAAAGTAGCTTGGAGAATGGGGAAAGGCAGGAAATAGAATCATAAAGGCTACTGAGAAGCATAAACAAGCAAGAATAGCCATGAACATTCTAAACTAGCAGGAAAATAAGACAGCTTCCACAAAGACAGTACCACCAACTTCTAATAACCTCCAGTGCCTCTCAAAGGAATGGCAAATGGCACAGCAGAAAGCCGTGTTCCTTCTCCAGTGCCACCTCCCTAGGGTCAGAGGTCTCCTCCTCCACAGGCATTATGTGTCCTCCTTTAATGGGCTCTAGAAGATACATAGAACATATATCCTTGATCGTCCTTATTGCAGAGAGGGAACAAAAGCCACGACACCTCAACCTCGCTGTCTGACAGTCTTTCCATCCAGCTCTTCCTACAGAGAGGATCAGCTCCTCAAGTGAGGACCCTTAAAGGCAGGAGAGACCTCGCCCCTAATAACTTTCTATTACTTTTAGCCAAGGATCCCAAATGACAGCTCACCATGGGGCTCTCCTTCAGCTCCCCAGGATGCCAGGGACCCAAGTACCAGAAGTGCCTTCAGGAGGAAGCAGCAGCTCAACATCCTGCTGATTTTCACAGTTGAGAGCTCAGCTCAGGGCAGAGGGAAGGATGGGCTAGGTGACTGCCCTCAATCCCAGTGGCTTCATTTATGTGATAATACCCCAAGAACACCTTCTCACAATAAGAACAGTGATTGGCTGCTGATGTGTGGAAATTTTCCTGGTACTACCAAAGCGCACATGTGACGGGCGGGACCAAATACTGCCATGCAGTATACAAAATGCCCTTAGACAAGTGATGAGGACCCCAATGAGAAGCTAAAAAAAAAAAAATGGGAGTGGTGGCTTTTGAGAGCAGAAGGGCTTTCAAATTACTCAGTTGCAATCAAAAGGACAGAAGGTAAACCAGATCATCGGTTCTTCCTGGTTTGACACTGGGCATCTGAGAGGGAAGGCCAGAGATGAGAAAAATAGTCCAAACCCAGGGCTGGGAGGGCTGTGCGGGCTGATGAGGCAAGCCAGCAAGTTTATTAGTATCATTACTTTTTATATACCCTTCAAGTGGGAAAAGAGCAAACAAATCAATAAATTTCAATCTGGCCGCAGAATTACAGGGAGCTCTAGTTCCTCTTTTGTAGGGTACATGCTGGTACGGTAAGCAAAACATTTCATAACAGGGTCTGGAACATTTAAACACAGCTTTTCATGGAACCTGTCTATCTCCAGGCCCTGGCACCAGTCTACTGCTGGCCTTGTCAAGAATGACCCCGGCAAGGAACAAAAGCTCGGTGTTCCCTGTTCCATCCACAAGATCTGGAAGGGCCATCGGCCCTACTTAGCCCCCGGCAGAGGGAAGAACTGTAAAGACAACTTAGTAAGAAAATAACCAAGCTCGTGACATAACTGAAGCATAGCATAGTGTTCATCCTTGGGAACTATCAGAACCCATGGAAAAGCAGCGTCTGAGTGTTTCAGCATCAATGTAAGTGCACAAAAAAAAAAAAAAAAAGAGTACAGCTTGGTCCCTGTAGCCCACACTTAGACAAAATGAAGGATAGCTGGCAGCTGCTATGACCCTGTTTCTTTTTGGGTTGCACATGTCCTTGGCTGGCTATGATATCTAATGGTGTCTACTGACACTGCTGAGCCCAATATGGTTAGAGGGCAGAGGACATCAAAGGCACAAAGTAAAAACTTTCTCCATGTATCTAAAGAGACTGGCATGAAAATGTCTGTGATTCCAGTACTTGGGAGGCAGAGGTAGGTGTATTGCAAGGTCAACCTGGGCTGCATAGCTGGCCACAAGGCCAGCCTAGAGCTACAGAGGAAGAGCTTGTCAAAAACAAACAAACCCAACAGCCAGCCAAGGAAGTTGCCCTTATTAAAAGGTGGATGTTGGGGCTGGAGAGGTGTCTTAGCAGTCAGGGACCATGGATTGTTCTTTGCAGAGGACCCAGGTTCGGTTCCCAGCACTCACACAACAGTTTACAGTCATCCATAACTCCATTTCCAAAGGATCTAATGTCCTTGCCTGTGGTCACCAGGCATATACATGACGAATATACATACATTCCAGAGAAACATTCATACAAGTAAAATAAGTCAATCTTTTTTTAAGTGGATATTGGCCTTGGCAGTGGTGACTCAGGCCTTTAATCCCAGCACTCGGGAGGCAGAGACAGATGGATCTCTGTGAGTTCAAGGCCACCCTGGTCTACAGAGTGAGTTCCAGGACAGCCAGAGTTACAACAGAGAAACCCTGACTCAAAAAAAAAAAAGGAAAGTGGATGTTGGAACATGGAGAAAATTGGTAATTGCTGGTTATCTAATATGTACTTTGTATACAGTATTTTAATCCACGCAATATTTCAGGGGGAAATGTTTGTAAGTGGCGACTGCTGGAAATTACTATTACATTAGAATAGTTTAAGGGTTTGCTTATACCATAGTTTTAAGTGCTTTGCACAAAATAATCCGATCCTTAGTATCAACCATGTGTTACTTTTTCCATTTTACAGCTTGGTAAATCAAGGCACAAGAAATGTCAGGTCGGGGATGTAGTTCAGCTGGCAGTGCTTGCCTAGTGTGCTTGTGATCTTAAGGTCAATCTCCAACAGCACGTAAACCAAACATGGGGGTTGTATGTCTGTGAACCGAGCACTGCGGAGGTGGAGGCAGCTCCTCAGCTACACGGTGAATCTGAGTACAGCCTGGAATACTTGAGACCGTAGGAGAGCGAGAGTTATCATTTAGTTAAGTGTACAGCAGAACAAAGGTAGGCGATTCAGTCCCACAGCCAAAGTTCTTATCCCTTGGCTTTGAGGCGGGGTCTTGCTACGCAGCCCAGGCTGGCTTCAAACGCCTGAGCCTCCTGCGACTGAGGTTATGTGCGACGTCACACCTGGCCGTGGCCAACGTTAACGATCATGGCACGTCAGGTTTGAACCTACATCAGGTTTGAACTCACACTTGACACTTCCTGATTATTATAACCTGAGAGGAGTAACTATCACCCAGCCGTGAATCCGGTTGTCTAAGGGGAACTCTAGAGAACGCCACAGTTGTTAAACGCTTCATCCCCAACCTGCCCCACAATCACCCATCTAGCGGAGGGAAGGCCAGCTCTCTGGAACTAAGCTCACAAGCCAAAACTCATCCTTCGTTCTGATGCCTTCCGACCCAAAAGGCAGCCCTCAGAGGCTAGTGGTGTGGTGTGTGGTGCCTAGGTGTTTGTATTTGGTGGGGGGGCACCAGCAGACCCCCCCTTGGTTGGCTTTCCTGGTCCTGAGTCGAACCGCTTCATATCTGGGGGGCTTGTGCCAAGTTATCAGGTGGATCAAAGACTCAACTTCCGAGCGCCCCATCCGAAGCCCCGCGCCCCCAGCTGCAGTCTCCGCTGCCCTCGCACCCGCGCTCATACCCCGAAAACCCACCCTCGGCCCCCGGCCGTCGTCTTCCTGCGCTCTGGAAGCCCCAACGGCGTCCCCACCCCAAGTCCTGAAATCCACAAGACTCCGCTCCCTTCCCGGGGCGGCAGTTCGGTTCCCATAGCAACTCCACGGCGCGCCCGCGTCGCGCTTCCGGCCCGGCTGCCGGCGCGCTCCCGTGACGTCACGGCGCCGCTTTCCGGTGGCTGAGTCGAGTTGAGGTTGTCGTGGGCCGGGGGCGCCATGGGGGCGACTGGCGACACCGAGCAGCCGCGGGGCCCCGGCGGGGCGGAGCGAGGCGGCCTGGAGCTGGGCGACACGGGCGCGGCGGGGCAGCCGGTTCTCACGGTGAGGGCGCCCGGGCGAGGCCTGGGGCTCGGGCCGGCCAGGGCCTCGGGCTCCCGGGCCCCGGGCCCGCGGGGGAGAGAACGCGGCGGCTGTGCGGCCCTGGGGGGTGCTGTTTTCTCAGCGCGACGACATGGATTCAGATTCTAGCTAGGTGACGTGGGCCTGGTGTGACACCCTCTGAGCACCAGGTTTCCCTTCTGAGAAATGAGCGGCATTGACCCCAGCTTGATGGGCTGGGCTGATAAAGGCGGGTCGAGCGCCCTGAGTCACCCGCCGCAGAGTTGACCCCGGAGAAACACTGCTCTCCCTCTCGCCCTTCCGGAAAAAGCGAGCTTTGGACGTTTGAGACAGAAAACATTTCCCCAGTTCCTCCACCCTGACAGGGTCTTCCAGCCACAGAATCCCCCTTCACCCCAAGGTGGGAGAAGTAGGAACGTCTAGATTTAGCTCCAGGTCCACTCTCTCCTCGTCCCCGTTATGAAGGGCCTCGGTGACATTTGCCCGCTTGGTCCCCACAGAATCCTTGGAACATAATGATCAAACACCGGCAGGTGCAGCGAAGGGGCCGCCGCTCTCAGATGACCACAAGGTAAGGCCGGGCCTGCGCCTGCATCTGGTGATTTGGATTCGGGTGAGCGCTTTGGGAACCCCACTGCAGGTGTCTTGAGATAAGCAGCTTGTAGAAAAAACACTGGCATGGGGGAAAGAGACTCGGGAGCTGTAATTCTTCCTGTGACTTCAATCAGTTCCACTTCTGGACTCCTCTAAAAGAGGGAAGGTTTAACAGCCTACTAAGAGCCGGGCGGTGGTGGTGTACGCCTTTAAATCGGACTCGGGAGACACAGGCAGGCGGGTCTCTGTGAGTTCGAGACCAGCCTGGTCTATAAAGTGAGTTCCAGGAGAGTTAAAACAGAGAAACCTTGTCTCACAAAAAAAAAAAAAAAAAAAAGTTTTTGTTTTTTTTGAATTGTCAAGTGCCGTAGTGAGAAGGGGAAAGCGGCGCAGGAGGTCAGTCTGTAACTGGTTTGGACACCAGATAACCAAATGCTCCACAGACTTCAATCAAAGATGATGAAAGATCAGAGATGTCTGTCCCTCCTTGTTGCCAGATACTTGCCAAAAACTGGTTGGAAGAGGGAGCCATCCAATCTGAAACAGTGAGCTACAGAGGAAGCATGCGTGCCATCCAAAAGAATGACCCAGGCTGGCAAGGAATGGGATGTCCAAGAGAGTTGAGAAGAACAGGAAGGAGTAGATGGCTTGATACTTCTGGCCTCCAGCTAGGATGCTGACAGCTGGGAAGAGCATTTCCACAGTAATCATTTCTAAAACTTGTTGGGCAGCCTTCATAGCTTTTGTCAGCCTTCACGTTACTTGGCAGAGACAGGTGGATCTCTGATTTTGAGGCCAGCCTGATCTACATAGTGAGTTCCAGGACAGCCAGAGCTACATAGTGAGACCCTGTCTCAAAAACATATATGTATTATATTTCACAAAACACGTTGAAAATAATTCCCATTTCACAGAGAGTTATGATGAAATAAAATGATGTTCCTGTGATTTGCTCAGAATTTGAGCACAAAGCTGGTTTTGTCCATTACTGCTTTTAAAGAGTCCTGTGTTGATAACTGGCTAGGCAGCTGGGCAAGTATGTTTGGGACGCTACCCCTGACTCTGTCTTCCTCCTGAATGCAGTTTCACAGATCCAGCTATCTCTATGGATCTCCTCCGTGCTGTCTTGCAGCCTAGCATCAATGAGGAGATCCAGAGTGTCTTCAACAAGTACATGAAGGTAAGAGGGACATGGTGATTAGAACTAACGGCACTACCAAAACAAAACACTTCAGACAGGTGCCGTGCCCAACTACTCAGAAAGCCGGCGGTTGACAGCCAGCCTGGACAACATCGTAAGACCCCTTGGTTTAAATAAAGAATGGGAGCTGAAAAAATAGCTCAATGGCTAGGAGTGCCCGCTGCTCTGGCAGTGGACTCAACCCACGGCAGGCTGCGCCCACCCACCTGAGCTCCAGGTCCAGGATCCAGTGCCCTCTTCTGGCCTCTGCAGATATATACACATGGTATATATTCCACAGATGAGATGGTTGTGTGTGTGTGTGTGTGTATGTATCTTTTTTTTTTTAATCTTAAAAAGAAAAAGTCAGGCGTGGTGGCACATGCCTTTAATCCCAGGCCAGCGTGATCTACATAATGAGAACTGGACAGTGAAACCCTATCTCTCAAAAAGAAAGAAAAAGGGGGAAAAAAATGGAGGAAGACTTCTAGGCAGGCTGGTCCTTCTTCCTGTCACCAGTCTGTCTTCATATTCATACTAACTCAAGTTTTCAATTCTGAATATACACCCAATAACTTTTCCACTGCTTAGGAGTAATTTTTTTTTCTCCAAATGCTTTCATTTTAATGTGTTTAGCACCCTTGCTTAGAACATAAAAAGTTACAAACTTTTTTTTTTTAATCACTTTTTAAAAATACTATCAGCATCATTATTTAAATGATTTGGGGCTGTGTGTGTGGCTTAGTAGAGCACGTACTTGTATGTGCAAAGCCACAGGTTTGATCTCAAGGCTGGAAAAAAATAGTAATCCATGATCAGCGTGTTGCCAGGCATGACTGAGAATTCGGCAGTGTACCAAACAAATAATCCACTTGCTCACTTTAAACACGTTTTAGGGGACAAGCAAAAAGAAAAGGTGACCACTGGGGCTTAGAGAATAGAACTAGGGTGCTTGTTGTTATGAGAGACAGACTCTCGAGCAGTTTGGTGGGGATTGCTTTTGGTAATGCCATTTTTACAATATTGATTCTTCCAATCCATGAGCATGGGGGAGGTGTTTCATTCCCTCTTGTAGTATCTTCATCAATTTCCTTCAATGTTTCAAAGTTGATTTTTTTTACAGGTTTATTAAAAGGTTTATTTTCTGAGTTCTTCCTCAGCCTGTTTACTACCAGTGTATAGGAAGACTATAGGTTTTTGAATGTTTATTTTGTGTTCTGCCACTTTGTTTAAAATGCTTATCAGTTCTAACAGTTTTCTGATGTGTAGAATATCATCCGCACATGGGGATACTTCAGTGTTGTCCTTTCTCGCTTGTATCCTTTGGGATACAAGTTTCTTTGGGACTTTATCACAAAACAATGTTTTATTTTGTCAGAAGTCCTTTCTGGATCTAATAAGATGATAATGTGATTTCTGTCTGGAGTCCATTGTGTGATGAGTTACATTGATTTTGTTAAACCATCTCTGCATCTCTGGAGTAAAGCCTGTTTGCTCATGATGAATGATACTTAGCCATGTTTTCTTGAAATCAGTTTACAAGTATGTTGTTGAAAATTTTCCTTCTATGTTCATCAAGAAGCTTGGCCTATAATTTTCTTTATCCTGTTCTGGTATCTGGATAATGTCAGATCATGTAAAAACTTTGAAGCCACTTTATGAGTTGTTTTCTGGGTTGTTTTGGGGTTTGGGTTTGGGTTTTGTTTTATTTTGGTTCTTAGTTTTTTTTTTTGTTTTTTTTTTTTTTTATGTGTATGAGTGTTCTGCCTGCATGTATATATGTGTACCATGTGTGTGCCTGGTGCACACAGAGGTCATAAAAGGGTATTGGATCCCCCCAGAGCTGGAGTCTAAGATCCCCCTTAACAGCCTAAAATCCCCCTTCAGCTGGGTGGTTGTGAGCCACCATGTAGGTCCTGGGAACTGAATGCAGGTCCTCTGGAAGAACAGCTAGCTCTTAACCACTGAGCCTCTATAGCCCCAGCCATTTTTTGTTTGGTTGGTTTTTTAAAGTCAGGGATTACTGTGTAGCTCAGATAGAATCCACTACATAACCCAGGATAACCTCAAACCCATGAACTTCGTGCTTCAACCTGTCAATGCTTTGAAAGAATTTTTTTTCTTTTTCTTTTAAGGAAGGGGCTGAAAAGACTCTCAGCAGTTAAGAGTGTGTACTGTTTTTTGTATAGTTTGGTTTTCAGTATCCACATCAGGTAGCTTACATCTGCCTGTAACTCTAGCTCTGGGGCATCCAGCATCCCTGGCTTCTGCAAGCATATGCAAACACATATACATAATTAAAAATGACTTTATAAGCCAGGCATGCACAAACCTTTAATCCCAGCCCCTGGACGGCAGACACAGACAGATCTCTGTTTGAGGTTAGCCTGATTTACATAGCAAGTTCCAGATAAGCCAATACTACATAATGAGAATACATACATAGTGAGAAATAAATATATAAATAATTAATTAGTGTGATTTTTAAATTAAAAAAAAATCATTGACTTTTGTGTAGAGAATAGACTGCAGGCCACCACTTAGGAGACTGAAATAATCCCAGCAGAAGATGATAGTGGCTGGAGCCTTGGCCTTAAAGAAGCTTGTGAATTTTAGCATCATGACTGTGATGCAGAGTGAAAGAAAGGAAGTGTATGCCTCCCAGGTTATCTGTCCTGGGCAGCTAGGAGAACAGAGCTGCCTTTGGCTCACTGTGACAAGGGTAGGAACAAACGGGATCAGAGCTCATTCACAAAGACACCAGAGACTGCTCTGCCTTCTGTTCCATCTTGCACATCTAGTGGTCTACTCCTGCATCTTCCATGTCCCGGTCTGGTTCACACCTTAATGATTTCTCACCCAGGCTCCTGCTGTTGTCCAGATCTGGCTAGTCTTTCCTTCTTGAAACCTACCCTCCCTACAGTTGCCAGAGGTACCTCTGAAGTAAAAGTAAATCTAGTAGTGTATGTAACTCCTGTGATGTCCTGCCTCATCCTAGCACTTTATAACAGTGTTCTCAAATCTCAAAGGCACTTGCTGCCAAACCTGACACCCTGAATATAACTCCCAGAATACACATAATGGAAGGAAAGACTCAGCTCCACAGATTGTCCTCTGACCTCCACAAGCATGCCATGACATGTGTTTACACATGTGCACACGCACGCACACTAATGTAGGTGTCTATATAAATGTAATAATATTTTTAAGGTTAAGTGTATGGCTCAGCCTGCCAGCATACACTGACCCTAGGTTTGCACCTTAACACTGCAAAATAATAATAGTATTTATTAAGTTGATCAATAGGTAGAATAAGTAGATACATAGTAAAACAAACATAGTGAGACTAGACTGTGTATATAGAGGGTATTAAATGTTTATTAGATAATTGAACTTTTCTATTTCAATATTTTGGTAAAATATTTTCCAAAGCTAGGTGTTGTGTAAGTTTATTTTTAGTTGTGTTTAAAATAATTGTTTTTGTGCACTGTTAGAAAAAGGGATGCATAGGCCCTGGCATTTTGTATTGTCTGCGGGTGTTGGATTTCTAGGGGGACGTTTGATGCACCCAAAGAGTTCAGAATCAATAAAAACCAGAGGTCAGATGCTCAGGGTTCCACCGTTGATGAGTGTGGCATTGGCCAGGATGGTGGTTCCCTCTGCTGAGGTCTGGCAGGGTTGTAGTCTATGAAATGCCTCCTTGTTTCTTTGGTGAGCCGCCACAGCAGCGTACTACTACAGCCAGGTGTCGCACACGTCTGTAATCTTAACACTTGGAAGGCAGAGACCAAAAGATCAGGAGTTGAAGCTCAGCATCAGCTGCACAGCACGTCAGAAGTCAGCCTGGGCTAGGTGAGGCCCTGCTGTAAAAACAGAAAACAGGGCCAGTGAGACAGCTCAGTGGGTAAAGCACTTGCCTACACCCTGGAATTGGATCTGAGAACCACGTGTTGGAAGGAGAGCGCCAGCTTCACAGAACTGACCTTTGACCTCTGAACACACACACACACAGAGCAGTAATTTTTTGGGGGGGGGGCAGGGAGAAGGCATTTGAGACAGGGTGTCTCTTTGTAACTCTGGCTGTCCTAGAATTCACTCTGTAGACCAGGCTGGCCTTGAACTCACAGAGATCTGCTTGCCTCTGCCTCCTGAGTGCTGGGATTTAAAGGGATGTGCCACCACCACCCAACTAGCAGTAATTTTTTAATGTTTTTAATGTTTAAAAGCAAATAAAAGGAGGCTGGAGAGATGGCTCTGTGGTTAAGAGCACTGGCTGCTCTTCCAGAGGACCCTGGTTCAATTCCCAGCCCCAACTTGGCAGCTCACAACTGTCTGTAACTCCTGTTCCAGGGATCTGACACCTTCACACCAATGCACATAAAAGAAAATTTAAAAAAAAAAAAAAAAGAAAAAGCAAATAGAAAATATTCCTTACAAAATAATGCAAATGTTTTTTAAAATAAATGCTAAAAGCCACTAAGGCTTACCTTCCAGAGATAGCTGACTGCCAGCAGTGTCACGTGCATACTTCCTTCTCTTGACTGACTTCACTTAATATATGTTGGTCATGTTTCAAGATCATCACACTGGAGCTCACCCTAATTCTTTCATAATAGTTACAGAGTAGTCCCTTTCATCAATATACCATAACTTAACCAGTTTCTAGAAGATTCTGGTGGTTTACATTTTTCTTCATGTTACAAGAAATACTACAGTGGGGCTACTGAGATGGCTCAGCAGATCAAGGCACTCGTCACCACACCTAAAGACCTGAGTTCGGTCCTCGGGACCCACATCGTGGGGTAAAGCGCTAAGTCCTGGAAGTCGACCTCTGACCTCCACAGGCACACTGAATACGCATAGATAAGTAAATGTGACTTTTTAAATTAAAAAAAGTTACACTGAAGTGATACCTGTGAATGTACATCTTTATTCGCTTGAGAGGGTTCCTGAGGGGTCAATTCCTCAAGATGGAATTAAGGGGTACTAAGGGAAAGAAAGCTGCTCTCAGGGACAGGATGCTATGTGCAGTCATTCCATGTGCTCTTCCTGGCTGGCTGGCTGGTTGGTTGGTTGGTTGGTTGGTTTTGTTTGTTGAGACAGGGTCTCTCTACATAGTCCTGGCTGTCTTGGGACTCACAGTGTAGACCAGGTTAGCCTTGAACTCAGTGATCTGACTGCGTCTGCCTCCCAAGTGCTGGGACTAAATATGTGCATTGCCACACTGGCACTCCCCTGGTCTTGTATGTTAACAGAGGCACTGAATTTGCTAAATGTAAAGTGGTGGTGCATCGTCATAGCTGTCTCCCACAGTAAGAGCACTGTTTGTAGTTTCCAGAATTTTCCTATATCCAAGAGAGAACTGATACTTTGGACACTTTTTAAATTTTTTATTTTATTTGTGTGTTAATCCTCAGAGGTATCTCCTTGGTCCAACTTGGGCACTTTAAATGAATGTGGTTCCCAGGCACCTCAGGTATTTGGTGCTTCATCCTGTAGTTCTAAATATTTTTAGAATCAAGCTCTCCCTTTTACCCAGCAGACGAAGCTTCTGCCCTACTTAGCCTTTGTCTGTTGGTGTTGCTGGTGTCCAGGGACTCTTGGACAGGTCACCTCCCATGTCCCACAGATAAGAGACAGTGATGAGAATCCAGTCGTGACTTTCCACTGTCTGCCGTTTTCTGCCTCTGTTGGCCCATTGCTTCAGGCACAGCATTCTTTCTTCACATGGATTATAAAATTGAGAGGTGTGCATAAGCAAAACCAATAATCACCCCTAATGTTACCACATTACATGTGTTTCCTCTGGTTAGTGCAGACTTGCAAGGCTTCTGACCCTGTCCTGATGTCCTCCCCTAGTTCTTCCAGAAGGCAGCACTAAATGTACGAGACAACGTCGGGGAAGAAGTGGACGCAGAGCAGTTGATTCAGGAGGCCTGCCGGAGCTGCCTGGAACAGGTGAGGGCTAACAGAACACACAAAAGGCTCTGTCAGAAGTCAGCTAAGAAATCTGCCCTTTCATTAGTGGCACTTGGGGGACATCAGTAAGGCAGGTGCTGACAAATCAGAAAGAAGTAGCTTAAATATATGCCAATGCCATAACACTTATATTATTTCACTTAGGTCTCAAAAAAAAATAAATAAACCCTGTATGAGCTTGTTTTGTTTTGTCCATCCCTGTTGACAGATGAAGAAATTGTGCTTAGCAAACTCACAGAAGCAGAGGATGAGATAGTGGTTACCTAGGAAGCTAAGGAAGCTTGCAGTTACTAGATGGATTAAATCTAGGATCTGATATGTGGAATAGTGACTGTAGTTGTTGACATTCTTGTTTCCTTGATTTGATGTCTGCCAAGAAGGTACTTAAGTATACACACATGTACACATACATACTGATAACTGTGTGTGATGATGATATAAAACTGTGATAACCTTTTCATACGTACATCAAATCAATACGTTGTCCTTCTCATGTACGCACTGTCAGTTCTACGACAATAAAGCTAGAAATAAAAAACAAAGCACCTACATGGCAGCTCACAGCCACTGCAGTGCCATGGGGTCCAGTGACTTCTCATGGTGCACAGACACAGCACACTCACAAAACCACTCAAGCACATGAAATAAATAAGTAAATAGATAACCAGGTATAGCGGTGCACACCTTTAATCCCAGCACTTGGAAGGCAGGGGTAAGTGGATCTCTGTGAGTTGGAGGCCAGCCTGGTGTACAGAGTTCCAGGACAGCCAGGGCTACAAAGATAAACCTTGTCTCAAAACAAACAAATAGAAAACACAAGTGAATAAACAAAGGTCCTCTGTTTCAGGTGACTGGGATACTTGTATTTTGTTTTGGGCTTCCCTGGTCTAAAACCACCAACTTACTTCACTAGAAAATTCTTCAGACTAAACATGATGGTGATTACACTAGAATTATTTTAGTTTGGTGATGGTGGTGGTAGTTGTTTGTTTTATATTAATATCATCACAGAAAGTCAGAGGACAGCTTGCAGGAGCCGGTTCTCCTTTCATCTGTAGGTTCCGAGGTGAACTCAGGTTGTTGGGTTTAATGGCAAACATCCTTACCCACTGACCAACTCCCTGGCCTGGTTGTTTAGTTGTAGGTGGGTAAGTCCTGGGTCACTTGCTTTCACTGTTTATGCCACATCTTGCCTTTTTCAGTGTGTTTCCTAATCTAACCCTTTCAGTGTTTGTTAGAGGGAAATGGCTGAGCTCACTGGTTATATTGCCTTGAGTTTTCTCTTGTTTGGTTTTCTTCTAGAAAGTAGTTGCTTTTATTTGTTCATTTTATTTTTGCAGGTAGCATATGTTCATTAGGAAAATGCCCATACATACCTTTAATCTCAGTACTCAGGAAGCAGAGCCAGGCAGATCTCTGTGTTTGAGGCCAGCCTGGTCTATATAACAAGAGATGTTTGTGTGATGGTTAGTTAAAAATATAGACTTAGCTGGGCATGTTAGCAGCAATGAAGAGGCAGAGGCATGGCTACCTAGCAAGTACTAGGTAAGCTTGGCTTCATGGAAAGACCATGTCTCAAAACAAGAGTTGGCAAGATGGTTCAGTAGTTAAAGGTGCTTGCTCCGAGCCTGACAGCACACGATGAAGAAGACAACTGACAGTTGTAAGTTGCCTTCTGACTTCCACACACTCCAGGACACAAAGGTGCACGCACAGTGTATTAATGTAACAAAAAATGCAAGCTTTTTCCAGCTGCGATTGCCCCAATATAAGTCCATTGACTAGTTGTGTGACCTTAGACAAGTTACCTCACTTACTGTTTTCTCAGCTGCAAAATTTTAAAGGATCTGCCTCGAAGCTGTGAGGCTTTAATGTGCTGACAGTCTTAACAAAAACTCAGAGTACTCTGCTGCATTATACTGATAGATACTACATTTGATCTTAGCCAAAGACTGAGAAGTGGTTATTTGCTGAACTAAGATGTAAAGGTGGGGCTGGAGGGGTGGTCCAGTGGTTAAGAGCACTGGCTGCTCGCTCTTCCAGAGGGCACAGGTTCAATTCCCAGCACCCAGATGGTAGCTCACAACTGTCTACAACCCTAGTCCTAGGGTGCCCAATACCCTCTTCTTACCTCTTTGGGCATCAGGTGTGCATGTAAAGATACATGCAGACAAACACTCACTCACATAAAAACAAATTTTTTTTTAAAAAAAAGGATGTGAAAGTGGTTAAGAGCACATACTGCTCTTACAAAGGACCTGAGTTCAGTTCCCAGCACCCACATCAGGCAGCTCACAACCATCTATAACTCTAGGTCTTGTGCCATTCTCTCTCCCACCTTTGCTAAGCCAAGTCTTCTTGGGGTTTTTCACCCCTCCCTGCTGCCAGAACACACCCACCTTTGTTTTTCTTAGACAGTGCCTCACTGTTGTCCAAGCTGGCCTTGAATATGGCAGCCTGTTCCTCACGTTCCTTGTCTCTCAGCCTCCTGAGTGCTAGGGTTAACATGACCTGACTGTGGTGCTGTGAATCAGGTTCAGTGCCTCACACACGCTGAGCATGTTCAGCCTTTGTTTACTAGCTCTTCAACAATAAAGAAAAAAGATGGTAAGTAGATGTCTCACCAACTCCTCCCTTTACCTCCAGCATGGTCAACAGCAGAAACATAATGTGCTCCATAGCTACTTCCTATAAATGGATATATGTGCTATACTTTCTGGCTTGTTCATCTTTGAACATGAATGTGAGTGTCCATGCCTTTCTATTTATTATGGGAAAATTAACCCATTCTGAAGTTGTGTGTAAATACAACTTCATTAGCTTATAAAAACTGTACAAGCTAATTGTACAGTTGTATAAACTTGTACAAAATTGTAAACTTACACAAACATTAGTTTGTAAAAACTGCCACACTTCCCCACCAAGGTAATGACTGCCAACATTGGTCTTTCCCTTTCAGGCAAAGCTACTATTTTCAGATGGAGAAAAAGTAATACCCAGATTGACCCATGAACTTCCAGGATCAAGGTCAGAATCACTATGCCCTAAGGCATTGGGAGGGGAGACAGTCAGGTGGGAGACGGGTAAAATATTTGGACCCAGGAAATTTCACATACCATCACAGGTAGAGCCAGGTCCAAAAGGTATCTCTCAGGACTTCCAAGACCTGGTCAGGTGGTGGCTGGAGGGTTGAGTCTTGGGGCCCTGCCTACTATAGTCCCATAAAACTGCAGCTCTCAGGCCTTGTACAGACTCCTTTCCCTTTCCTTTAGCGTGGCCGGCAAGCAGAAGAAGAGTCTCACCGTGGAAGCCCCATTCCCAAAAAGGTAAGTAAGCATGTCCTTTCTGGAGCTTCCGGCTGGGAAAGGGCCCTTCTATTACAAAAGATGCCCTGGGCTTTGATTACCTTTGGATTTTTCCAGGCATAAGGTAACAAGGAACCCTAGAAACAGCACTCTCTGGGGCACTCCCAAGGTTGTTCTCTCTGGACAGCCGTCTCCACTGACCTGACCCTAGCACACTAGAACAGGGATACTACCCATGGTCAGGGCTCTGACAGCTCTTTTTTGTGCAGAGGAAAGGTCGGCCTCCTGGACACATCCTGTCAAATGACCGGGCAGCTGCTGGCATGGTGTGAGTAGGGGCCACCAGTGATGTGAGAGCTGAAGAGAACTGAGGGAGGGAGTGGCCGTGAGTGGGAAGAGGCCAGAAGTGAAAGTGGGTGGACTCGGGCCCACTGGTCTAAGTACTGTGAGAGAGAGTTGCCCAGTGTAGGGCTGTGAGATGGAGTTTTATTCTGCTTTTACAAAAAGTTCCAGCTTGATTAAACACAAGAGCAAATTCATGTTTGAGTGTTTAGAGGTGGTCTAAGTGCTACTCTCTAAAGAACACAGCAGTTAACATATATAAAAAACAAATTACTTGCCCTAGAAGGGCATGGTAGTGGACACATGAGATCCCTGAACTTAGGAGGTGAAGGATCAGGAGTTCATGGTCACTCTCGGCTACATAGTGAGTTGAAGGCCAGCCTGGACTTCCTGAGACACTGTCACACACACAAAAGAAAAAAAAAAAAAACAAGATCTGATCATATAATTACTAAAAGGAGAAGCACTATTAGAGGATGGTCATTTTCAAAGGGCCCTTTTAAATTCTATTTATAGAGCATTTTTAGATACATCACTAACTGAATAGAAGATACAGAGATATCTCAAATCTTCCTGCCCCCTACATGTGCACAAACTCCTGGTTAGCAACACCTGACACCAAAGTGGCACATCTGTTACAGTTGATGAATTACCTTGGCATAAATAATGCCATCACCCAGCCTGTGGGCTACTACAGGGCTGTTCCTGATATGAATCTGTGAGTCTGTACAAAGAAACAATGAGCTGTACTGCTAGGTGGTGGTGGTGGTGGTGGTGTGTGCACTCGGGAGGCAGAGGCAGGCAGATCTCTGTGAGTTCAAGGCCAGCCTGGTCTACAGAGTGAGTTCCAGGACAACCAGAGTTAAAACAGAGAAGCCCTGTCTCAGAAAACCAAAAAATAAACACCAATGATCTGTATCTAGTTACAGCATCCTTCCTGAAGCCTTTTGTCTTGTCTTGGAGACAGGGTCTTACTCTGTAGCCCTTTCTAACCTGGAATTCACTGAGTGGACCAGGCATTTCCATTCCTCATGCACACAAGGTGGGCAGGGCAGCTGCTGCTTTTATCTCCTCTTGACCGATGAGAAAGCTGCAACTTGGAGATTCCTGGACTTGCTCATCACTTGGTTCTAAAGTGGTTTCTGGTCCAGACTTTTTTTCCTTTATATTTCTAATGAGTTGCCAGAAAACAGTACACCATCATCACCCCTTGTAAACTTCCTCCCAGGCTCAGTCCATCCCTGCATCACTTGAGAATTCACCTGTCTTCTTTCCTTCCAAGCAGATGGAAACCAAAGTCCTGTGAACCAATTCGCCGAGAAGGCCCCAAGGTATGCTTATATGAAGGTGACAGTGGCTGAGGCTCTGGGCTCCTGTGAGGGAAAGGGTTGGAAGTGTGATCCATGTTGTGCTCACACCATTCCATAGCTGCCTTCCCTGTCTCTGCCTTCAGCCACCACAGCCTCCAGACAGTATTCCAAGGAAGAACTGGAATTACAAGCAAAATAAAGAGCTGGGCCTGAGATAGCTTGGTAGTGGAACACTTACATACAGAAGGCCCTAGGTTTGATCCCTAGCATGGCTAAAATGTGTGTGTTGTATTCTGCTCTATTTTCCCCATTGTACAGGGGTATGATATGCTGTGAACGTCCTTCTCCATACTCTGATACGTTGCCTCCTCCCATTGGTCCCCTTTGTTTCCTAAGCAGTTTCTCTTCTGCATTCACGTCATGTATGCGTATGTGACTTTATGATTCTATATAAATTCTATAGGAACCACACATGAGAAAACATTCAGTGTTATCTTTCTGAGGTTGACTTAATTCATTCAGTGTGATTCCCTGCAGCTGCACCATTTTCCTGCAGATGGCATGACCTCGTTCTTTATTGGAATTAGAGGGAAACTAAAGGGTTGATACAGCTCCATAGTAGAGC
>JAMJFZ010000435.1:31762500-31779654 GCA_026225945.1 Cricetomys ansorgei | reverse complement strand
CAAAGACTGACTTCCACATAGCAATCTGTGTGTGTGTGCACATGCACACACAGACTTGAACAATCAGACAATATTTGTGGACAAATTGTTCAACAATCAACCGAACAGACTTCAATCCTCGTTCCTGGGGTTGGAGTGGAGTAGGAGAGGGCACAGGAGAACACTAAAGAAGTCAGCGTGTAAATGATGAAGCAAGCAGAGCACCACTGCTGACAGCCAGAGAGCCAGAGACTGAAGGCGCCATCACCACCCAGCTCTGCGCCTGAGAGCCCACAGAGACATGCCAGTGACACCACCTCGAGCATACACACATTCTGTTGGCTGTCCACGAACAGGGCGCATCACTCAGCAGACCCCAATGGTGTGAATAGGCCTTAAGAAACTGGACCGGAGGGAGCTTTCACTGACCTTTATTTCCCCCCTCTTCCTCCTCCTCTTCCTCCTCCTCCTCCTCCTCCCTCCTCCTCCTCCTCCTCCTTCTCCTTCCCCTCCTCCTCCTACTCTTCCTCCTCCGCTTCCTTTGTGCCTGTGAAACTGGGGAATTCAAATCACAAATGATTCAGCTTTGCTGTTGAAACTGTGAAAAATACAGTGAACAGAAGTGACCCACGCAAATGGTTTTCCTTCCTTCCAAATACAAATTGGATGTCTGTATGTATGCAGTTGCATGCGTGGTGTGCATGTGCATGTATGTGCATGTGTTTGTGTGTGTGTGCACATGCGTATGTGTGTGTATATGTGTCTGTGCATGCACGTGCGTTTGTGTGTGTATGTGTGCATCCATGTGTATGTGTGTGTATGTGTGCATGCATGTGTGTTTGTGTGTATGTGTGCATGCACGTGCGTTTGTGTGTGATTGTGTGTATGTGTACATGTGTGTATGTGTGCATGCACATGCGTTTGTGTGTTTGTATGTGTACATGTGTGTATGTATGTGTACATGCATGTGTGTTTTTGTGTGTATGTGTGCATGCACATGCGTTTGTGTGTGTTTGTATGTGTACGTGTGTGTATGTATGTGTGCATGCACATGCGTTTGTGTATGTGTGTTCTTGTTTAGAAATCACCGATTGTACTGGAAGCCGATCCTGATCTAGCATGACGTCATAGTACCTCTATCACACTGTGGAAGACTGTTCTCAAATGATGCCACATTCACAGGGACCAGGCCTAAGACTTCAGTGCGCCTTTGGGAGAATACATTCGATGTGCAATGCCTGTCCTTTCTTCCTGACCAATGTGCGTAGGTTGTTTGCTCAAAACCCTCCCAGACAGCCCAAACCTTAAAACACCAGTCAACCCCAAGCCACCTGGGACAGGTCCCAGTCACCACCCCATCACATCCCACACAGCCTTCTTGCCTCGAGCCAGCCTGCACCTTGGGCTCCCAGCAGAGCCCACAATGCTGTTTGTGGTGCTGTTCTTGGTCTCTTTGCCAGATATTGTGTTAGCAGAACCCTCTGGATGAATTGAGCACACTTGGGTCCAAAGGAGCTGACCTGGAATTCCAGCCATGCCACTTGGTGTTGAGGTGGGGGGCAGAGTAACCCTCACTTTCCCTGAGGGCTGCCATTCTCTTGTCCTTGAAACAGGAGTGGCGCCTGTGTTTTGCAGCAGGACTCTCTCGATACTCAGACTTCCGCCTGTATGGTGTCCCTGCTTGCAGGCTGACTCTACAGTTGAGCTGTCTGATGGACGGTGGAGCCTTGCAGGGTGCTGCCGCTAGGGGGCCCCGATCTCTCTGTTGCCTATGGCAACCAAGACACCTACAGCCAGGGGGCATCTTTACTCCCTCTGTGGGGAAGTCACACTGACCCTACCCTGAGATACAGCTTGCATGACCCTTGCCACCACTTTGATGGCTACCGTACTGGGGGAAGCCGCCATTATGCTCTGCCTGGATCACTGAACAGCTTCTCCTCTGAGTGCCTGCATCTCTCCTCGTGCCTTAGGTTATTCTCAGGAGAGAAGCCATCACAACTCTGTTAAGCAAAGGGATGCTTGGCTCCGTTCTGTCCAAAGTCACTCTAAGCGAAGCCAAAATCCTTGCTGTGGCTTTGCTTCTGGGGGTGTTCCCTTCTCTGCTCCAGCACTCCCTCCCTGGTGGGTGTTTCCTAGTATATTGTGCCCCGGGGTCTTTGCACACACTGTCATCTGTCTTACGGGCACAATCCTCGAGACAGCCGCACATCCTGCGTCCTTCATCGTCTCTGCCTACAGGCCCCTCCTTAGAGAGGTTCTAACTCCCGTTTTGAGAGGGTGCCTCCCAAGCCTGATTTGCTGTTCTCCAATCCCTCATCATTGTGAAGCACAGAGCAGAGGCCTGCCCGTTGGTTAATTTTCTCCCCGCTTGCGGTAAGCTATGTGAGGGTAGACGTTGAGTTTTTCCTGCATCCCCAGAATGCGGGGAGCAGTGGGTAGACAGAAGACCAGCAATGGTGTTTGCTGAGTACATTGCTCCTGAGCTCGCTACCCTGCCCCAGGGCACTCCTGGAGCCATCAGGGAGTCTCTGCCACCCCCTGAGCTGCTGCGTACTTGTCATCATTTCTCGGAGGACATCATGAGGTCGCTTGGATTATTCTGTTTCATGGAATTCAGTTAACCCACAGCACCTGCAACATGAGGGTAAAAGACACCCATCCCATTCCTTGTGAGTCTCGGGCACTGAGCCTTCGGTGGGACCCCCAGATGAAAGTGACGTTGGGCCTCTTGTCCGGTTCTCCAAACCGATGTGTTGGGGCTGAACCCACAATGCAGTGAGGCCTTTATAGGGTGACTGAGTTGTGAGGGTGGATGAATGGAACTAGCCAACTCCCCTCAGCTTTCTACCTTCTTCCACACGAGGGGACTCTGAGATACCGTCTTGGAAGCAGAGAATGGCCTCCACCAGATCCACCAATACCTTGGTCTAGACTTCCAGCCTCATAGAGATAATCCTGCTGGTGGCATTTTGTGATGGATCGTATAGCCCTTCTCCCCGAGGGCACTTCCCTAGAGGAGGTGCAGAGCTATGGCAGACATGCCACCCTGTCCTAGTGTTGGAAGCCAGGGTTGGAGCTAATCACTAGCTCTGCAGAGGAGGGTGTCAGAAGGCCAGGTTAGGGAGGGAGAGGAAGGAAGGAGCTTATGCAAATGACGATTTACTTTGCCCAGTTACAAACCCAGGTCTTTGGGGCCATTTGTGGGCCTGTTTAGTTTCCCCTGGTGGATGACAAAAATTGAGCTGGAGTCAGGTTCTTACTGAAGTTGTTAGGTCAGAGCTAGGTAGTCCTCACCAGTGAGGCTCAGCCATCCATCCTCAGTTCACAACTCAGACAAGTGACGTCAAAGCAGGGGAAGGAGTTGTGTCAATGCAGCCACGCTGGGCAAGGGACAGTAATGACGTCCTGGCAGCCTCAAGCCAATCTTTGAGGTCTTGACATGAGTTTTCGGTTTAAACAGAAGACAAGAGGTGTGCATAACCAAGCTGCCTCGGTCCAGGTGTGGCCCCGACCATCACTGATCCGCCATTGTCTTGGCTCCAGTTTCTCCTGCAAGTAGGTCTGGGAAATTGTCAGAACTCAGTGAAATCTTCCCTGAAACGAGTCCCTCACCTGGCTGGCACCATGGCTTCGGCCTTTTCCTCCCTCAACCATGAGATTCCCTTCAGAACATTGTGTCAGTGGTGCCAGCGGGTGGGGCACAAGGCTCTCTTTTGACTGTATCCGCTCCTGCCAGGACACTTCATGCTGTTTTCCAAGTTCAGGCTGCTGGAAGGGGCGGGGCCAGGTGAAGCTCAGCACCATGCTGTCCCCCAAAGCTCCCTTGTGCCTTGTTGGAACCTGGCTTAGGCTGAGGGTAAGACCAGACAGAATCAATGATAACAGTGGAAACTGCTTTCTAATTGGGAATTGCTGGCGCCATGTTCTCTTCGGTCCCGTGGCATGATTTTACAGTTGAGGTGGCTAGGGGGTGACACTGGGCTGCACATCAGTTTTAAGCCTAAGCTCGGGAGCTCTGGTGGATGCAGTGGAACCTGACTTGGGGTTCATACTTGGCTCTCCCACTCTGGTAAAAGCAACCACTCCTCTTCATATCCCTGTTCCAGCTCTCCTCCACGATGACATCACTTCTGAAAATTCACCTTTTATGTCATTAAATGGCCAAGAAAGTGGTCCAGATTCTCTATTTCAGAGAGGAAAAATTCTTCTCTTAATACAGTAGGGTGTTAATTTATGCTAAAAATACAATGCAATTTTAGCAAAATACTACTTTTAGGGAATGGTCCTTGAGAGTATAGAAAAAGTTCTCAGCTTTTTTCTATCCCTCTGAATCAGCACTGTGAGGGAGTCACTGCTTCCCAGAGCAAGGACAATAGAGGTACACATTGGGAATGCAGACTCTGGCTCCCACAGAGCAGGCCCATGGGCTCCTTTGTAGATGGTGTGGTTGGGTGGGCTCAGGGGAGAGGCATGGCCCCACGGAAATACATGGCCACAAAAGCCCAGTGTGCTCTGGAGGTGATGAAATTATAACCTAATGAAATTCTGGGTTAGGTTCAGAAGTAGCTATTCAATTCATTCAGCAAAATGTGCTCTGAGTTGGAATGATTCGTTTCTGCCATAATAGTCCACGTGTTTGGAAAGAAGTGTCCAGAAATACACGTGCATATGTAGGAAGTGCCTATCCATCCTTCACACTGGGAAGGCAGGCTCTCACATACCCCATGATCAGTCTGTAGTCAAGGGTGACCATGGATGTAGGGTCCTCCTGCTTCTGTTCCCAAGATCACAGGTGCACACATGTGTCGGGGAAGTTTATTTTCAGTTATGTTTGAAGTTGTTTCATGCGCTGCTGGGTGAGGGGCTGCCTAGATTTTTGGCGTTTTGTACTGTCTGCAGGGGTTGGATATATGTGGGGATGTTTGATTGCTAATGATCTGCACGTGTTATCAGTAGAACACCAGAGGAGTTTTATCAATAAAAACACCTGAGCTTAGAGCTCTGGGTTCCACTACG
Source organism: Cricetomys ansorgei (assembly GCA_026225945.1). Taxonomy (NCBI): domain Eukaryota; kingdom Metazoa; phylum Chordata; class Mammalia; order Rodentia; family Nesomyidae; genus Cricetomys; species Cricetomys ansorgei. Next base: position 31,774,656 of record JAMJFZ010000435.1, on the reverse strand, counting down.
GAGTACGGTGCAGGCTATGACAGTGGTTCCCTCTGCAGAGTTCTGGCAGGGCTTGCATTTATGAAATATGCCTCTGTGTCTTCCTTGGTGAGACGTCACGGCAGCCTAACTACAACACGCCTGTAATAGCCCAGCAATCCTGCCACCACCCCACACTGGGGTCACAGGCATGTGTAGTGTGCAGCCACACCTGGCTTTTACATGGATGCTAAAGCTTCAAATTCAGCCCCTGGTGCTGGCTCAGGAGCTACCCCCCAAACTGAGAGCTTTTTACTGAAGAAACCTTTCCTGAGAGCCAAGCACCATGCAGGGAGCCACAGTGGCAGGAGAGCCCCTGGGAACCCGGCATGTCACTGAGGGCCAGTCAGGACACGCACAGCAGTGACCACACCCAGCGTCTGTCATCCAGTCCTCCTCATCTGTGCGAGGCTGTTCCAATTAGCGAGGTGGATTTTACACATTCGGGGGAAAATACATGTATTCTTGATACTGTGGTCCATATTTTCCTTACAAACTGGGTTTTACATTGTCTCAGGCATCACGGGAGCGGGGAGAATGTGGAGAACCGTAAGATGAGCCTAAGATAACATTCATCAAGGATTACATTTTTCTTTCTTAATGGTCAGTTTTTAAATGCCTACTTTGAAAAAAAATACAGAGCAATAAAGGCTGTTTTGTTTTTTTCTCATTTTGACCACACTGGGGAACTGACTTCTCTCCGCTTCCTTCGAGACTGGCGTAAGCATCCTGTGCCTCTGCCTGCTTCCTGAGGCGGCCGTGGCCGCTGTGGAGTTTTACCCAGAACTGCTGGCACATGCGTGGCAGCCGTGGGGGAGAACCATGCAGCGTGGCTCTGTAGCGAGCTAGCTAGTTCGCTGACCATTCATTTGTTGGCTGTTTTGTCTCTGTCTCTCCACAGAAAAGCCTGGAGTCCTACTGCTTCCTGGTCTTTGCCACAATATGCATCGCAGGGGCCATCTACTTCTGGTTTGTCCTCCCGGAGACCAAGAACAGAACCCATGCGGAAATCAGCCAGGCATTTGCCAAGAGGAACAAGGCTCAGCCCCCGGAGGTGAAGGCTGACTCAGCCATGGCAGAGGAGAAGGCTAACGGGCAGCCTGAACCGGATCCCTCCTCCACGCCGGACAGCCGTAGCCAAAACAGGATTGTCTAAGCGTGTGCCCTCGCTGCGGTAACCCAAGGCTTTCCCAGAACTTAGAAGGTGTCAGCTGACTGAAGCCGTGTGAGGCTCTCAGACTGGGAGGTTAGGAAGTGTGTGAGGGAGTCAGACCCCCCAGCCGCGTCTTCACACTGCCCCTTCCAAATTCCCCCGGAAACCCTTGACAAGCATTCCCTAGGTTCGGTACACTCAACTTTCTATACAGACCAAGGGCTGCCTTCCTCATGACTGAACCCATAGTTCTGAAATGAAGTTAGGGGAAAGGGAGGAGGTTGCCTTCCCAAAGGAAAGCTGTCTTGCCCGATGGACGCCCGTTGTACTGCACTGGCGGTTTAGTCTTTACCCTAGCAGCTGTTGCTTAGCCTCCAACCTGCCTTTGGCCTGCAGCCTCCAGGGACCCGGACCTCGGTTCTGCACGAAGGCTACCCAGCTTCCATGGGAAGATTCTTTGTCCCCACTAATGAATGTGTGTTGCTAGTCTTTGACTCTGCTCTGTGGACCTGAGGCTACAAGCACCTTGTACCAATCTACTGTGCTGTAGCACCTACCAAGGCAAGTTTTGTCCCCAGTGCTCAAGGCTGCCAGGCTGAGGCTGTCTTTAGTGAAGGCTGTTGCAGAGAGCACACGGAAGATCGATAATTGAAAAAGAACTTTCTAGTAACTTGGGGGCAGAGACTGCAAGTTGAGAGCTGAACACTGAGAATGACTCTGAGACTAAACCTGGGTTTGATGGGAAAGAACCCTGGGATTGATTGGTGATGCCTGCCCTGGATCCAGGAATGGCAGCTTCAGCCCCTAAGCTTCATGTTTGCAGTGTGAAGGAGATTCATCTTCAGAGGTGACCATCTGCCTGGAAAGACACTGGCATCACTCATAGTGCTCAGGTGAAGGCTGGGGAATCATCTGTCTCGACATTTGTTAAGGGAGTCAGAGTAGGGTGTTGGAGTTGCGTCTGGTTGGAGCAACTTGCATCTTGCCATTATCATGAGTGGTTCGTCCTTTGGCTGAGTCCCTTCTTCTGGCTCCAAAACAAATTACATATGACAAACATCATAAGCAAATGGCAGGCACTTAAACTGGCACCGGCGTGTTTCGGTTTAGGGTGCCTCGGAAGGCGTGGTACTGGAGAGGGAAGTCTCAGACCAGGCAACGCTGCTGCTTTTCTGACCGTTCTGGGTGAGGGTGGCCTTAATGGAAACTCGTGATCTGATTTTTTCCCCTCGCTGTTGAACACTCTTTGTCTGGGCCTCTCCTTGGGTGCATTCCCAGCTCAGGGCGCCGTGCCGTCTGCGTTGGTTTGAATAATGTGAGTGTGAAGAGAAAGCAACACAAGGATTTGACCAGTGCCTGTCATAAAGGAGCCAAGTAAACGGCAAAACGAACGTTTGAAGGCTGTCATTCACTTGGAGACTTAAGTATTCTGTCAATAAATACGTATTAGTCAATAATTATTCTGCCCTGGCTGGGTATTAAATACCTCCGTGGGCAAGGAAGCGCACTGACCCGGCTTACACACTCTCGTGTCTGAAAGCACCGTCGCTGAGGTGCGGTGCCACCAGTACTGGGGGAGCAGCGGTGTGGGGGCAGGAGTCGTTGGGGGTGGCGGCTGAGAATGAGGAATGCCTCCCCAGACAAAGGACAGAGCCAAGCCAGGACAGCGTGACCACGAGGCCAGAGATTGTTGGCACATGCTCTCATATTTGAAACTATGGAACCACACGGAGGGCATTTTTGAAAGACGAATCTCGTAATAAAACCGATCATCTCCCATCGCCTCCTTGTCTTACTCCCACACGGCCTGTTATTAATCCACTTACAAACACAGAACGTAGAAAACGTGATTACAATTATCTTTCTCTCATCTCCTGTTTTTCCCACTTGATATTAAACCAAATACATCATCTCAACCCTGGAGATTGTCATTCACACTCTGGAGCTCGCTGCAGAGAACTCTTCACACCGGACGCTGTTTCTCAGACGCTGGAAGAAAATGGGGATCCAGGGATCAGAGCCATGCATTTGCTGAGGGCCTGCAGGCCAAAGTTCTGCCGGGTGGCCGTGGCCGATTGTGCCCGCATCCTTGCGTGGTCCCCAGGAGAAGCTCGGCTGTCAGCCCTACTTTCTGATTCCCTGCCCGAACACTGGCGATGCGGTCCCAGTTGGTCAATTTCACCTGTTTCCTCTCTCCCAACTCCTCGTCACAGAGTCCCTGAAATAAAGAGAACTCTTCCAGCTTCTGGTGCTAGCATACACACACGAGGCCATTTCTTTCTGGCCGATTATAACTAAAAACCTGGACAGAATCACAACGTGAACACACGCAGACTGAAGATAAGAAAGCAGGCAAATTGAAGGCAGGATTCGACCAGAAGAACCAACAGCATATGCAGCCATGAGTTCCTACATCTTCTCCTTCCACATCCCCAGCTGGTGCTCCAAGACAGCAGTGTGCAGAAACACAAATGGGCCCCAACAGGAGACGCTCTGAGAGAAACCATTCCTCCATGTGAAGTGGCAGGAGGACAATTAGAACCCTGCCTGCAAGTGACAGTAGGAACCACACAGGCACTTAAATAAAAACCCTTATCTCAGATAAGAAGCTGGGGAAATGGGCCTCTACATTCCAGGCAGAACAAGGGAATGCCTCCTAGTCACCCATTCTCTTGGCCCCTCTTCCCCTCCTCTCCCTGTCCTGTTGCTGCTTTGCTTCAGATACAAGCCACGTGTAACACAGTAGTAAGGAAAACACCCTGCATTCTAAACAAAAGAGAAGACTGCAGCGGTGGGAAGTGCTGGCACAAAGGGATCCGAAGACAGGGACACCCTGAATCCCTGTATGAGATTCTGGGTTTGCACCAGCATGAAGCCGCTCAGAGGGAGTTTTGAAACTCAAAATGCACGTAGACCCCAGCACAGGCCCAGTCCAGTTCCCAGGCCCACACACAGGGTGGGCCTAAGAGCAGCACAGAGACTTCAAAAATGAAACTGAAGTGGGAGGCACCACCCACAAAGCGCGGTAAGAACGTTTGACCTGAATTTAACCAGGCCAACTGCCTGCTTTAGAATGAAAGCACACAGGAGGTTTTAGTAAGAGTTCATGTGTAATATTCAAAATGCACAGGATGAAATTACGTGTGTGTGTGAGTGTGTGTGTCTGTGTGTGTGTGTTTGTCTCTGTGTGTATGTGTCTGTCTCTGTGTGTGTGTGTCTGTGTGTGTCTGTGTGTCTGTGTGTGTCTGTGTGTCTGTGTGTGTCTGTGTGTCTGTGTGTTGGAGAAGATTTTTGGTTATGTATAAAATACTTGTGCACTGCTGGGAGAAGGGATGCCTGGGTTCTTGGCATTTTGCCTTGTTTGCAGGTGTTGGATTTCTGTGGGGTTGTTTAATGGCTAATGGTCTGCACCTGAGGAGTGCTGGATCTACAAAACCAGAGCTCAGAGGCTCGAGGTTCCATTGTCAGGGTGGTGATGGCCATGATGGTGGTTCCCTCTGCTGAGGTCTGGCAGAGTTTGGTCTTATGAATATGCCTCCTTGTTGTCTTTGGTAAGCCCTCACAGCAGCGTACTGCTACACGTGTGTGTGTGTGTGTGTGTGTGTGTGTGTGTGTATATGTGTGTATATGCATGTATGGATGTGGATGTGTGGATGTGTTGTGTATATATGTGTGTATATGCATGTGTGTATGTGTGTGTGTCTGTGTGTATGAGAGAGAGAGAGAATGGGAGAGAGAAACTGGCCAACTAGGACAGAGGCCCCAGAGCATCAGCTCTGTGGATGTCCTTGCTTTGCAGACATGAAAATTTGAGTTCAGATCCCAGCACCCATGGGGAGATGCGGGTGTGGTCATCTTCTTGTTTACCCCAGTGATGTGAGGGTCAAGGACAGGAGAGTTGCTGGGGATGCAGGCTAACAGCACAGCTCCAGGGCCCTGTCTCCAGGAAACAGAGCGAAGAGTAACGAGACATCAAGTAGCTTCCAGTGGCTCCCACACTCACGTGCCCAGGCACACACCTGCACATAGATTTCACACAGACATACCAACCATACTTACACAAACACACACAAAAAGAAAAGGGAAAAAGAAAAAATGTTGCCTAGCCAGCCATTCACTGGCCAATTCCAGAATATGATGCTATCACCCAGCGAACAGGTGGAGAAAGGCAGAGCTGGCAATCGGCTGGACTCAGCTTCCCGCAGCTGGATTTGGTGACTGTGGTTAAAGTGCTGGCTGAAATCACCGTGTCCCCACAAAGAAGAAGGAGCTGCGAGTACCAAGTGAAGCAAAGCCCACTCTCTGGCTGGCTCAAAAGGTAGAGGAAAGATCCTGAGATAGACTGCAGCAGCCTCTCCAGGCCGGAAAAGGCAGGGACTGGATCGGTCCCCAGACTCCCCAAGAGGAGGCCAGCCTAGGCAGCATCTGGGCCTTCAGAATGTCCGATCCCCAGACTGTAAGACAGCACATGTGTGTTGTTTTAGCCCGTGGAGAGAGTGTGGTTCTCTCCTTTTAAATTTCCTTCTCTTACCTTTCTGTTTGGAAATACATTCGCATTGGCAGGAACAAAAGAACATAAATAAGACAAAAATATCCGCATTTTCCAATTCCTCGTTTTCCATTTCTTCCATTTCAGTGGAGGTATACCTGACAAATGAGGACCGTGTAGATGTAATGTGCGTGGTTCGATGTTCTGAGCGAAGTCTATAGCGGGAGACGGTGGCAGCCAAGCCGCTTGGCGTGGCCATCACCGGATGTGGCTGTCATGGTCTCGTCTCTTTAGACACGACTGGAGCACCTATGAGCTACCGCTTCCCACACATGTAAGTGTGCAACACAGCACTGTTCGTTAAGCCACCGCCGTAGCCAGAGCCCCAGAGCCTGCGCCCTTTCACCCACCGCGCCTCCCTCCTTCCCACCACTGACCCCAGGGCTGCCATTCTCCTAACTCACTGTGCCTGTGGTCATTTGTTACAGAGGTGAGAGGAAGCAAGGGCATGTGTGGTGGACCCAGGACCAGAGGAGCCCAGGAGGCTTCCAGGGATGTGGGAAGTCTTCTCCTGGTCCCAACCCAGACTGGTCTTTGCTTAGAGGACACACCTCAGCTGCTTCTCCTCGCAGACCTTCCGAGGACTGTTTCCACTCCTACGAACCCCAAGAACTCTGTTGGATAGAGCGCCTTTGTCTCTGGGGAGTAGGAGGCATCGAAACTCTTGGTGCAGTTGCAACAATGGTGGCCAGCATCTTAGACACAACGCTAGAGCCACGCCCCCAGGGGGCTTCGAGGACCACGCCCTGGACCTCAATATGCAAGCTGCTGTTACAGCCCTGAGTTTCCATTCCTTGCTTTCACCTCCAACTGTCAATCTTCTATCTTAACTTCTATCAGCCCTTATTTCTAGTTCCTCTTGCTACTGATACTGGAGCCGTACAAGTTGTGACAGGAGAGTGCCCAAGGCAAATGAGAATCCACAGAGCAAATCCAATTCTTTTGACACGATGCTGATTATTTCCCCGGGGCACAGGTGCCTGTGGGGGCATGTGGATTCTCCAAGTCTGGTGTCCTATCTGCAGGAGAGCTGGAGCTGTCTGTGGTGCTGACCTGGCCCTCCTGCCGGCCTGGGTTCATTTCTCCTGGGGGCTCTGACAAGATTTTCATATGGTTGCCTGAGCTGCTGCAGATGGCCTGTGAAGTAAATATTATTGGGTTCATTTCATAGGCTCCAAGCTCTGCTTTCCCTGTGCAAAGCCAGCGACATTCAGTACATCTGTCACTGACCACCAGGACCTCCCTGTCTCCATAACAGAACTCCAGTCCTTTGCCACATCCACACGTCACTGCACGGTGGCCCCCTATTGCCCGTGAGCCACACGAGAGATGGCTTAGTAAGTTATGTCTCGTAGCGTATCTATCCTCATACGATCCGTTTGACCTTGTCCTGCCCTTGGCCATGAAGGTCTCAGCAGAGGTGACTTGTACGGGTGATTATAACCAGTATGCTCCAGAATCACCTCCCTGGGACTGTGAGGGAATGATGCACACTAGATTCTTTTGGAAATGCAAAAACGGTTCTTGCTACTTAAATACCCAGAAAGTTTAATTCACAGATCCACCACACACACAAAAAGAAAAAAACCATAAATAACTATGATGGAGTTAAAACAAAAAGCAGCATCAGCTTCGCATCCTCTTTCATGACTCGAGTCACGTGACCTGCATTCCACCCTCTCTCCCTACCTAACTTTGCCCTCTCTTTGTTTCCATTCTAAATTTTAGACTGCAAACACACTACTTAACACAGTTGGGCTTTCTTTTAATTCTGTTGACCATTCGTGCAATAGGAAGCAGGCACGATTAGTAACCAAAGACATTTGTCATGTTGAGCCAATTAGAAACAGTGATGGTTTTTAATGTAAAAAATTACGTTTAAGTAGGGTCTGGAGAGACGGCTCAGCAGTTAAGAGCTCTGGCTGCTCTTCCAGAGGACCTGGGTTTGATTCACAGTGCCTGTGTGATGGCTCACCACTGTAGCTCCAAGTGCAGGGGACCTGACACCCTCTTCTGGCCTTTGTGGGCAACAAGAATGCACATGGTTCACAGACATGCATGCAGGCAAAGCACTTGTATACGTAAAAATAAATACATCTTTTAAAATAATTAAAATATGAAGAAAATAAGTGTCACTTGATCAAACTTAATCTAGACTCTTTGAGAATAGAAGGCCACATAAAGGGAGGGCCCAGTTGTTTCAGCTGAGCCAGAGGAGCCCAGATCCAAGGGGCCCACCATCAGAATACAGCTATGTGCACAGGCCCAAGAAAGAACAGTGCCACCTAGCTGATTCATGGAACCATAGTGCTGTTAAACCACTAACTTTAAAGATTTATTTTTATTATATTTAATTATGTGTATGTGGTGGGGGAGGGTGCCTCTGAGGGCATTGCCCACGGAGAGCCAGAAGAGGCCATGGGTCCCTGGATCTAGAGTTGCAGGTGGTTGCGGACCACTTGACATGGTGTTGGGAACCACACTCGGGTCCTCTGAAAGAGCAGTACATACTCTTAACCGCTGAGCTATTTCTCCAGTCTCTGATTAAGCTATTAACTTTTGTTTTGTTTGTTAATCAGAAATGAATAGCTAATATGTCCTGCTATTTCTGGTTGGGTGTTTCTTCTTGTTCTGTGAGTTCTCTTGCCAAGCAAGAGCAGAATTAGTTGATGGTTTTTGGCTCCAGACCTGTGCTAAGTGCCTACTATATGTGTTTGCTAGGTGATGGGAATGTAAAACAAACCCTTTGGAGAGAGAAGATGGCAGAGGGCACTGAGACATGGTTGACCAGAGTCTCCAGGGAATAATCTGAGGACAGCTGAAAAACAACTCTAGACATGCCCACTGGGGCAACAGTGGCACAAATGTCATGTGAATAACCAATCAGCTGGATTCAATGCCCACTTCACAAGAGGAAACCCACATTGGGACCATTCTCAAGCCAAGAACCTATGGCTAGATAGGCCATGGACTCTAGAAGAGAAACTACTAGTACTGTTCTCCTAAATGGGCATGGTATGAAGCCAGCTCCTAATGAGTTGTTATTATACCCACAGATGAACACATCTCTCACCCTTCATTCAAAGAAACTTCTGTTTTCAGAAGATGTTAATCACACAGAGACCCACAACTGGCCCCGGTGCAGAGAGGAGACTGCAGAATGCCCAGCCCTAAATGGGACACACATCCCTCACACACCCCTCTAAAGGTGTAGAAATCATGGAAGAAGGAGAGGAAAGAGTGTACGAAGCCGAGGTGGCGGATGACTACAAGGAGACATGTCTTCTGGATACAGCAAGGCACATATGAACTCACAGCACGCCCAAGACCTAAGCAGGTCCAAGCCGGACCGCATCCTAGCACGGACAAGGGGGGTGGCACGAGGTCCCGCCCCCAGCTGAGGTGCTATTGGCCATTCTTAGTTGTAGGACAGAGAGTAGCTGTTCTCTCTAAAAGTGAAGTCCCTAATAAGTCAGCCACAGTCCACACAGCCAGGAATATTTGGGCACAAATTGCTCTTGATGAGAAGGAAAAAGTTACACAAAGGAAGGGGGAGACCTGGGAAGAGTCGGGGAGGCAGGTGACTCAGATCAAAACATTGATGGGAAGCATTCCCTCCGTGGAGACAGACTCTTCCTTATCCCCTTCACGTTGGTAGCATCTCTCAGTCCTTCATGGATGTGCCAAGGCACCCCTGCCTCTGGAGCTTCCTATACCCTTGCTACCTTCTTTCTATTGACTGTCCCAGATCCCTGTGTCTTCTCTTGTTTTTCTCCATGCTTCAGGGCGGCTGTGACTTATTCTCATGAATTCCTCCTCAGCTAGACTCTGAGAGCATTACCTCAGGGTCACTCAAGGACTCCACAGCCGTGCGACCTGGTAAGTGCTTATTGCACACTTACTAAAGAAGCGAACATTGATCTAGGTGTGAAGAGGCTGTGATGGGAACCATGGGGAGGGAGGGAGTGTGGCCGGATGATTAGGAAAATCACTTCTCTGTGATTGGGGCTGCATCTCAAATGAGGACCAGGGTGCCATCAGACAGCTGCAGGGCAGATCTGAGGACTGGGGATGGAAAGCAAGTGACCGATTCAGAGGAAGACAAACTGTGGCCGTGGCCACACATGACTGCTCTGAGGGTAAAGGTGGGAAATGAAGCTGAGCGATGCTTTGGGTCCAGACTGAAAACCGCGATGGCCAAGACCACCTCTTAAACCCTTCTGCGACCAAGACTGCCTCACAGCTTTCATGTGTGGCTGAGCAAAGGCCTAGACAGACAACACCTGATCGCCACGTCGCGTCTTAACTGAGTAAGTGATAAGACTTGGGTAGGACAGGGCAGGGCATTCAATCAGCCTCCCTGCTTGGCTTCCACTGTATACTCATTAGCTAATCGTGAACCCCGGAGAACAGAGGTCACATTGAAAGACGACCGCCCTGCAGCTTCCTTGGGCATTGACTGTAATTTACACGAAGATGTGAATGTAATTATCTTGATCAGATTCATTTCCCCCAGCAAATTCACACATCGGGTCCAGTAGATTTCCTCCCATGAAATGACAGTATTTGGGGAATGCACTACTTCTTGGCCAAGAACTGGATCCAGGAGGAAAGGAAGGCAAAAAGAAGAGTTCCAAGCAGGACTGTGAGTGGTGAGGGGAGAGAGCAGGGGGTGCTCGGAGCTCAAATGCCTAACAGCTCCTCGGAGCCTCTTGAACTCAAGCAGGCTAAAGCACGTGGTGTTTCCTGGCCAGACAAAACCCTGCCTTTGCCAAATGTTGCGTTCTCTGTGTAGTCTGGATGACCAAAAGGACCTCTATAAGAAGGTGTCTTTCAGCTGGGAGCAGGTGCTTCTGAGAGGACTCTGGTTTCATGCAGGAAGGGAAAGGAGGAGGCTCCTGTTTGTGCTGGACCTCTGCTTGGTGTTTGCATACGTGTCCTTGAGCAAGAGGGAGGAGGGGGATGCGTACATTTCATAACTCTAGCTTCTCCTGCTTGGGATTTAATACAACTCAATTACAGGGCTCATAGAGGAGAGCAAGGGCACAGGTTACATCCTGTACCTGCTAAAGCTCCGTGGCTACCACCATTCCTTGCGCGTGGTGAGCACAGGTAAAGGAATGTGTGATGGCTAACCTGGCTTGTGAATAGATTGTTTGTAAAGCTAGGAATCACTGGGAGAGAGATAAGGACTGATTTAAAGATGTTGGAAGCCATGCTAGGCAAGTTTTGCTGGAATCCACTTGTAGATTATAACACAACCAGGAAATAATTTTATAGTAGTCGGGATTCTTTTAGTTAGATATGACAGAATCCTGGCCTATCATGGGTTAAAAAGAAAGGAAGACATTTTTTTTTTAAACCTATGTAATATCTAGGAAGATTCATGTCTGATAACCTTCTGTCTTGGCCGGATCCAAAGGCCTCAGTGATGTCATCTAGGTTTGCAATTCGGTCTCTGTTCTTTCGGTGGCTCCACTCTGCTGGGGCTTTTGTGCCTTGGCCCGTTACTCCATGCAAGGCCTCCAGGCCTCCAGCCTTGCCCTTCTCAGCTGAGCCTCCTGGTGAGAAGAACGTCTCTTCCTGGTACATCAGTTACCACTGGTGAGAAGCAGCTACCCCGGAGCTCCACGGCCTGAAAGAGCAGCCATTTTATGCGCACATCTCTGTGAACGGACAGTTCTGGCCAGGCCTCCTGGGCAGCCCCTTCCCACAATGTGGTGGCCTTGAATTCAGTCAGGCAGTGAGGTCATAGAGGGGTGCTTGGTCTGAAATGGTTTCATTCCTATGTCAGAGTCCTCTGCTGTAACGGATAAGACAGTGGAGATGTCTGTCTGCATGACCTGTCTCTGCAGGAAGTGGTTTTGCTGTTGGTTTGGTTTTTCGTTTGTTTTCTCCAGCAGACTCTGGCTCACTCATCAGGGAGCCTGAGACAGACAGAGAGAATGACACTTTCAAAGCTCTTCATGCCGAAGGCTCATGACCTGTGCAATGTCACTTCTAAGCCAAGTCATAGGCCACCTGGAGCTCAAGGAGAGGGTGGCGAACTCAGTCTCCGCATGGCATACCCAAAGCCTCATCACGGGGGCCGTGCAGGATGGAGACGCCACCCCGCTGTCCAGACCCCAGCCTCACAGAGATTCCACTGGACACTTCTCCAGCCACATGCAGATCCCCGGTCCATGCGATGGCTGAGCCAGGCAGACGGATGTGTCCGAGAAGTGCTTGCTTTGCAAGTGTGAAGTCCTGAGCGTGAGCCCCAGAACCCACATTTTAAAAAGGTAGGGCATCGTGGACCCCACTTACTACGGCTTAGAAAAATTGTTTGCCCAGTGTCCTGGCTTCCCTTCTGTTGCTGTGATAAAAAATGCCCTGACAGAAACCAACTGAGGGTGGACAGTTCAGAGTGCATGTGGGGAAGTCAAAGCAGGAATTT
>JAMJFZ010000435.1:31690000-31752500 GCA_026225945.1 Cricetomys ansorgei | reverse complement strand
AGATGAGAAAGTAGCTAATACCATCAGGATCCCACTGCCCACTCAGGACAAGCTCACCGAGACAGGTGAGCCCCACAGACACAGCACTCTCTCCTTTCCATGCCCTGAAGCCCAAGCAAAGTCCCACATGTCCCACAGTTATTCGATTGTGTCCTTAGCTCCAGCAACAGCAGGAACAATTGTCATCCAGTATTTGACCTGCTGGCAACATGTGGATGAATTGATTTAGCTGTTCAGAACCAATAGATAGACACATTCCAGAATATCTGAGATTTATGCATGAACGTCTCATGACTCCGCTAAAAAGAAGAGCTTGCTATGTTTCAATATGATTTGTGATGAATATTTCTGATATTCATGGCATAATACCATAATTCACAACATAAAGATGACAGCCACAAAATTAGATGGACAGCTGCTGGAACTCCATTCTTCCCAAATGCAGCACCCTAAGATAGATGAGTTCCGGGCTAGCCAGGGTATAGAGTGAGACTTTGCTTCCGAAAGAGAAAGACAGATACTGATGAAGTTTGATATGGATGGAGAAATTGGCCTCTACTATCCAATCTTCACTGTTTGGGGAGAAAAAGATTGTTTCAATAAAAATAAATTTAGTGAGTTTTTTAAGAAAGTGAAAAATAACACAGAAAACAGCTTTAATTGCATCATAAAGAAAAACATGACCAATGCATTTAATTAGCTCAGTGCATTTTATCCCTCCCCCCGAAAATAGTTCCCAAGGAAAATTCATCAGTGGTAATTACTCAATTAAAGTTTGTTTTCAGAGCTGAAGCAAGTTCACCTCCTAATGGCGGGAAAATCAGCACCTTTTTCCCCACGGGTCTGTTCCCAAGCCTTTCCACCTGCTCACACATTTTCCTTCAGAGCTCACGGGCCGCTCTAGCTGCAGAACACAAGGTATTACATACAGGTTCAAGAGGGACCAGTTCAGTTAGGGGTAAGGCACGATTTACTCCATGGACAGACTGGACAGACAGACATCATGTGTTGGGGGCTCTGGAGAGTGCTCCGGGCCCCGGCATCAGTGACTCTGTGGCGGAGGCTATGAAGAGAGGAACCAGAGCTCACATGACAGAAATGAGGGCTCTTCTTAGAGCTGTCTGAGATGGGAAGCTTTCAGAGCAGGAGACCACAGCCAGGCCCTCTGTGTTACAGGCCAGGAGGCAGGGAAAGGGCACAGGGTGTGTGGCCACATTTACTTTGATCTAAACTTATCTTCCGGGTTGAGAGATCCAGGCTTTGGGAGTTCCTTCAGCTAGGAGCTCACAGGCAACATCTCCAGAAGATGTCTCCTGGGACCTGAGGGAAGGAGGGAGGAAGGTTTCACTGCGACCTGAGCAGAATCTGGTCTGGATTCTAACATCATATTCTCATACAAAATTTTAATGATTCTCCCTCTGGATGAGAATTCATCTTCCGTGAACTCCATCTTTTTTTTAACTATTGTGACACAAAGGATCCTCGGCCTCTGTTCCCTTTCCTGGAGATGATCCTGAGAGCATGACAGGAACCTCGATGTACCTCTTTACCTAGAATACAGGGACCAGCTCATCTCCCATCCCTCCCAACATCCAAAGCAGTGACTCTCTCTGGTAGCCCACCCTAGGGCCCTCCAGGACCCCACCCTAGGGCCCTCCAGGACCCCACCCTAGGGCCCCCCAGGACCCTACCCTAGGGATCCCCAGGACTCCACCCCAGGACCCCCACCCCAGGACCTGCCCCAGTACTGCAACCCAGGACCTCCCAGGACCCTCCCCACCCCAGGAACCCCCCAGGACCCTCCACTCCCAGGACCCACCACCCCTGCTGCACAGAAGCTCCGCCCTCTTTCCTTCACATAAGCCCACAAAACCCACCCTCTGTGGTCAGTGAGCTTCAGTCTTCAAATGAGTAAAGCAAGAACCCCAAAGGCCACTGGCTAGGGGCAGTTTGGTGGCCTTTGAGTTCCTGGGACCCAAGAGCCAAGAAAGGTCCTGTCATTCTCAAAGACAGCCCCATATTCCAGTATCCAGACTCTTAAAGAGCCAGCACGGAGGCCCAGAGATGAATGTGTCAGTCCCAACGTGGCTTCTGAGGGGGCGTACGATCTACTATGGGAAGAGAGCAGCATAGCTCTGGCAGCCGCCGAGGAACACTAGGATACGGAACTGTTCACTTAGAGTCACTGAAATGGGACTTGAACCCGAGTCCTTTACCCATCCCCCTGGTCTTTGTTTTGTGCTGGTTGGGACGTCTGAGTCACCGTACCAGAATAGGGGGACAGCAAGTTCCCCCTCACACCTGAAGAGACGCTCAGTCTGCACAAGGACCTCAGAGCAGCAAAGAGCCGGCGCCCTGGGTTTGGTTTCAATTCATTTTCCTTTTCTATTCATTTTATTCTTGAGTTTGCAATATAATTTTAAAAGCCACTTTCCCTCAGCTCTTCTTTGAAACTGGCTTCATGCCACTTAGGACAGAAAGGCCTGGCGTCTTTCATGAAATACAAACAAAAACACGCCTTTGATATGCCGTTTTACCCCCCTCAGCGCTAGCATTTGTCAGCTGTAAATTCTCATCCTTCGTGCTGCGATCAATCGAGAATTAATCAGAGTCTGAAGTCCCTGCCTGTCTGCATATAATCCACCAACAACTGACAGCACTCCAGCTAAGCTCACTGTACTGAAGCAAAGTGGGAGCCCAAAGACCTAGATTCAATTTAAACACCTTAAAAAAGAAATGTTTCAATCCCTCTGGTTAACTGTTCTGCAGTCCAGCATGTAGGAAGCAGGCAGCATGATTTTTGAGGCTTCTGGGAAGTAATACCTACCCCACTGCAACCAGGGTAAGGTCCTTCTCAATCCATGAGCCTGTGAAACTCAAGAGACACAGGCTCAGCTGGCCGGCTCAGAAGCAACCAAGAGGAAGGATCTGGGTTAGGGAGATGGCCCCGTGTGTGACGCACTTGCCACACAAGCATGAGGTCCTGAGTTTGACCCTGGAACTCAGTAAAATTGCTGGGCCTGGTGGAACATGCTTGTAATCCCAGCACTGGGAGGCAGAGACAGACAGGCCCCTGGGACTCACTGGCCAGCTGGCATAATGGGTAAGCTCCAGGCCAGAGAGAAACTCTGTCTTAAAAGAGACGGTAGCTGAATCCCTGAAGCTGTCTTCTGATATCCACATGCATGAACACACACCCTACCCCGACACAAACATACACATGCTCATATGTGCACGCGCACACACACACACACACACATGCACCACACACACATACACCACACACACACATGCACCACACACACACACATGCACCACACACACACACACACACATGCACCACACACACACACACACATACATGCACCACACACACACACATGCACCACACACACACATACATGCACCACACACACACACATGCACCACACACACACATACACCACACACACACACACACATACACCACACACACACACATGCACACACACACACACACACATGCACCACACACACACATGCACCACACACACATACACACACACATACACACACACATACACACACACATACACATGCACACACACATACACACACACACACATGCACCACACACACACACACACACATGCACCACACACACATACACCACACACACACACACATGCACCACACACACACACACACACATACACACACACATACACCACACACACACACACATGCACCACACACACATACACACACATACACACACACATACACACACACACACACACATACACATGCGCCACACACATACACACATACACACACACACACACATACACACACACACACCACACATATACACACACACATACACACACATGCATCACACACACACACACATGCATCACACACACACGCGCGCACTACACACACACACATGCATCACACACACACACACACACACACAGGATTAAAGACCACATGGCCAGGCTGCCTAAGTCTGAGTCTCACTCTGCTATTCATAGGCCGTGTGAGCGCAGACAGGCTGCTCCCCGGCTGATGCCTTCACATCTGCACCTTTAAAATGGTCCAGCAAAAGCACCTGCCTCTCTGGAACATGAAAACCACAAACTTCATGCAATCATCAGCCCTCTGCCATAGTCAACATGGCTGTGATCACTGCAGACACCAGCACACGCCCTTTATCATGGTCTCCAAGCCACACGGGCCTCCTTTCTCTTCTCTGGCCTGGCACAGTCCATTTCCATACGGTGGCCCCTGCCATCTCCTCTGCCCAGATGGCTCTTCCTCTTCGGAGACGTCTCCTCTGACAACTCCAAATGTAACCACAGCCCTTTCCTTTCCTCGTGTGTCACAGCTGTTACTACCTGGTGAATCTCATGGGCGGTACGATCCAAGGGAGTGCAATAGGAACTTACCTGAGCCCACTAACACTAGGTTCCAAGAGAGCAGAGAATCTGACCGATGACTGTATTCCCAGCCTGTAAGACAGTGCTGAGCACTTGGGACCTGCAAATAGCACACAGGAGTAGTGGCCTAGAAAGGGGCATTCCACAGTCCTTACAATATGGGTTTCCCACAACACAGATCTCTTGAAAGTGAGTCGTTTGTCCCCCATGCTGGTTTACCACAACCTGTTCTACAGGATAGAATAGTTGTCTCTCAGCTTCTAAATTTCCAATTTTCTCAAACTGTGCTCCTGTAATGGAAGACTGCAGAGAAAGAGAGGGAGGAGAAAGACAGAGAGACAGATAGACAGACAGACAGAGGAGACAGAGACAGAGAGAAACAGGAATTCTAACCAACAAGGATTCTCAGGGTCAAAGATGCTGGGAAATGATATTTGCATAGTTGGGATTCATGCTCAGCAAAAGCTCTCTGGAGCCCTGTAGGGAAAATGAGCATCGAACCTGCATTTGCTGTGTGTCCCGGACTCCACCTGTGATCATCTGGGTCATGAAACACAATCTGAAAGTTAGTGATCAAGTCCTTCCATGACAGTGCATCCAGAAAGTGAGGCTCCGAAGGAGCGTTGCTCACTGGGGGTCATGCAGACACCTCGATCCTGGAGCGGTGCTTTCCCAGCCCCTGCCAGCCCGGAGGACCTGCTTCGCTGTCAAAACCTGAGCACAGACCTCAGATCCCAGAGTCAGTCCGACAAAAAGCATGGGTCTCAATGAACTGAGTAAGGGTTGCTTCCCGCCCCACTGTTCCAGAAAAAATGATTCGTTCAACAAACATTTATTAAGCATGATGTGACAGGCACTGCACGCTTTACAAGGAACAAGACATAGCTGTTCAGAAGACTCATGATGCCATTATCCATAAGGAAACTAAAATTGGCTGAACCATCCTTGGAAGCCGTCTTCGGGGCAGGGGAGTATAGGAACTTACATATGCACATTCCATTTGCTTCCGTTACATCTTTACATTTGTGTCTAATGAAATCACACCCGAATAAAGCACGCATCTCTGTACTCAGTGCAGAGAGAGAAAGCAAAAAGACAGAGGTGGGCTCCTCTGCGAGCCTCTCCCACTACGAGTTCATTTGCAAGTCACCTTTGGCTTTCTGCTTGTGGTTGAAGCTCATTCCATCGTTACTCCCTGCAAATAAAATCATCTGTTCCAAAGCACTTGGAAACACATTGCAGCTAAAGGACCCTAGAAAGCATGGTTTCCTGAAGCCGAGTCCTTTGGAAACACTCCAGATGAGAGAAGACAAGACAGGGATATTACTCTGGGTGGTCTTTTCCATGAACTGAGAGCATCTATCTAGCAGTCTGTGGTTCTAGAAAAAGGTTCCAAGAGACGAAATAAAACAAACTGAACATCGGGCTTGACAAATCCACATCTAATCTAATACTAGCTTTCGGTGTGCTCTGGAGGTGTGGCTGACTAATAAGAAAGGAAAGGGGAGAGAGAGGGGGCGGAGAGAGAGAGGAAAGGAAGGAAGGAAGGAAGGAAGGAAGGAAGGAAGGAAGGAAGGAAGGGAGGGAGGGAGGGAGGGAGGGAGGAAGGAAGGGAGGGAGGGAGGGAGGGAGGGAGGAAGGAAGGAAGGAAGGAAGGAAGGAAGGAAGGGAGGAAGGAAGGGAGGGAGGAAGGGAGGGAGGAAAGGGGCTGAGAATTCAGCAGCTCCTTAAAGCCCTTTGTTCTACCTGTTCCCTGAGCCAAGCTCCCAGAAAACAAATGTGTGCTCCAAACCCCAGCTGTCTTTTAAGAGCACGCTTGTGGCTTCTCCAAGAGTGCTGAGAACCAGCTGGCAAAGCAAAGGTGACCCCCACACACACCAGCACATGTGCTTATTAAAAACCAAAACAAACCAGGAATCCTGTGCTCAGGAAAGACCCCCAACCTGCACTAAAAAGAAGCCACAGCCCACCTCAACAATTGCCGCTCAAACCTGCCATTTAAAAAGCAATCCAGACACAAGTCAAGGAACAAGCCTTTGTTTAAAAGGCTAAATTGGAGTGTGCTCTTAAAGAACCAGGCTCCACTTTCTCTTAGGGAACTAAAGGGAACACTCTTCCGTGTCCAGAATATCAGAGTTTATTCCAACAGCCTGGGCTGGTGTTCTCAGCTGAGAATCATTGCAGCTGGAGTACAGAGAGCATATGCACACTGGGAACATGTGTATTTGTGTGAGTGCATGTGTATATGCGTGTAAATATGGCTGCAGTTGTATATGCCCATGGGGGTGTTTCTAAGCAGTTTTATGGAAACAGTTTGGGGCGAGAGGTGAGATTTTGCCTAAGGAAACCTCCTCCTCACAATCAAGACCCCAGACAGACTCAGCAGCCGGGTCACCATCCGTGGTCGTTGGAGAGATTTGAGACATGTGATCAAAAGGCCCCTCCCCCTCCCCCTCCCCCTCCCCCTCCTCCTCCTCCTCCTCCTCCTCTTCCTCCTCCTCGCCCACTTCCCTCTCTCCAGAGGACACCACGTTAGGGATCATGTGGACATAGGCTGCAGCGATCTCCTTGTGGAAGATGGTGTCTTGGTTGTAGGAGATGAGTTCATTGCTGATGTTCACCGTCTGCACTGGGGTCCGGAAGCAGAGGTGGCTGCACCCCAGAAGCTGGGCAAACACCTTCCGGAAGTCAGCGTTGAAGGCGTAGATGATGGGATTGAGAGAGGAGTTGGCCCAGCCGAACCAGACGAATATGTCAAAGGTGGTTTCGCTGACGCAAGGGAAGCCAGCCCTTGGGCCCTGGGCATCCCCGCTGCTGCAGAAAGGAACCATGCAGTTCAGGATAAAGAAAGGCAACCAGCAGCACACGAAGACCCCCATGATCACTGACAGGGTCTTGAAGACCTTGGTCTCCTTCTTGATGGACGCTCGCAGGCTGGGGTCAGGTTCGCAGGCCCCGCGGCTCCGGCAGCTCTGAGCATGCTCAGCGGCCCTCTCCAGCGAGGAGATCCTGCGGATCTGCACCTGTGCGATGCGGTAGATGCGTGAGTAGGTCACGATCATGATGGCCACCGGGATGTAGAAGCTGATGAGCGATGAGGAGATGGCGTAGGCTCGGTTCAGGCTGGAGTCGCAGTTCTGTGTCCTCCCTTCTCGATCCCAGGGCGTTGCATTGGACGGCAAGCGCTTTCGGTCCCCGGAGCCTGCCTTGTCTCTGTGCCAGTTGAATTGGACCGGGATGAAGGAGATGAGGACGGACAGGGTCCAGACCAGGCCCACCATGACCAGGGCTACACGCTGGGTCATCTTGCGCTCGTAGCGGAAAGGCCTGGAGATAGCCCAGTAACGGTCCACGCTGATGATGCACAGATTCAGGATGGAGGCGGTGGAGCACATGATGTCAAAGGCCACCCAGACGTCGCAGAACGCCCCAAATGGCCAGTACCCAGCCACCTCAGCCACGGCCTTCCAGGGCATGACCAGCAATGCCACGAAGAGGTCTGAGACCGCCAGAGATACGATGAAGATGTTGGTCATCTTGGCGCGCAGGTGGCGGCTGCGGACGATGGCTGCGCACACCAGCACATTGCCTAGCAGGGTCCAGACGATGAGGAGAGTCAGGAGGCCAGCGGTGACCACCTGTGCGGGTCCCAGCGGGGCCGCCGAGTCCCCCGGGGCGCCCGCCTGCGCCAGCTGCCGCTGCAGCCCCAGCCGCGCCCGAGGCGCCGTGCCATTGCGCCCGGGCGGCAGCATACCCTGCTGGGTAGCACCGGCAGGTTGCGCGCGGTCCCAACTTTGGCCCAGCGCCCCCGGGAGGCCCCATCAGACACCCCAAAGGGTGTGCCGGGCCCCGCAGCTGACCGTCCCGGACCCCAGGGGCGCTCACCCTGCGCTGTGCGGGATCCCGGAGCGGTGACCGCCTCGCAGCCTCGGGTCCCCGCGGTGGGGCAGGAAGCGACCAGTGCCCGCGGACCGCCGGGGCTGTGGTCCTGTGGCGGCAGCGCGCCGGGCGGCCCCTACCGCTGCGTCTGGATCCGAGTCGGAGGAGCGCAGAGCGGCCGCCAACCGGAGCGGGAGCTGGAGCCGCCGGCACCGGGCGATCTCTGTGGCGCGGTGGCTGCCACGTCCTGCGCGCCCGCCCCTATCAGCAGCGCTCCTGCCGCCTGCGCGCCCTCCCATCTGCGCCCCGGCGTCCTGACTCTCCACCGTCGACTCCAGAGGCCACACACAGGTCGGAGAGGGACCCCAGTGCCACACCCTAGTCCCGAGCCGGGGGCAAACACCTGAACACCAGGTGCCTCCCTCGGGCCACCTCCGGGGGCCCCAGCCCTAGCCACGTTTGTTAAGAGAGATGGGGAAGTGAGTCACAGTGGCCTCCAGACAAACCAGAGACTTGGGGGATAGATAGGAAGCCGCCTTAGATGTCACAGCCACGTTCCGAACCGAACCGTGTTCGGGGCCATAGGGCCCTGAATTCCCTACTCAGGTTTGCTGATTCTTGCTTTCTTCTCCCCGGAGAGACGGTGAGGTCTGTTCCCCAGGTGTGCAAGGATTTGGGAGAGTCATCCAGAAGGTGGGCAGGAGGCAGTGGTCCCTGAACCCCCTTCCTCCCTTCCCCCACCCGAGACTCTCTGAGGCTTCACTCAGACCTTGGCAAGCGTGCATCCCACACTCCTCACCTGGAACAGTCTTTCCTTTCCTAATTTTAGATGTGCTCCATCTAGGGGGTGGGGGTGGGAGGCTGTCCTGACTCAGTGTTTCACAGAAACTAAAGATGAAAAAGCCAGGCTGGAGAGGACAAGGGGGAGCTGTGGGGATAGAGTGGAGAGACGGCAGCAGTCTCCAGCACACCTCTCAGACACCGTGTCTCTCACAATGTTCCAGTCTCCCTGGCAGTGCTGAGGAGCGAAGAAAGGAAAGCGGCCCTGAAGGTGGCCCCGCCCCTGCAGGCGTGGCCTTCTATCCCAGCCTCTTGCTCTCAGCTCCATGCACCTGCCGTTTTGTCCCACCCTGCAGGAGCCTTGCTTCTGAACCTCAAACACCCCTTGTGGCTTTCACCTTCTTGCTCCCAGCTTTCTGCTGGGGGGAGATAGACCACCTGTCCCAATGCCAGGGCACAAACTGGACAGTGGCCCTTCTCTCCTGCCTTTCCTCTCTGCGTTATCACTATCCCAGCCGCCAGGCTCTGACCTGGTCCCATATCCACCCTCCATTCAACCACAATCAGAGTTCTCCTTCTGCTTTGTGGTTGGGTAGCAGTATAGCACGTTTTCTCCTGGCTGGGACGTCCCCAACAGCTCCCTGTGAGGCTGAGCCTTTGGCCAGGCATACAGGGCAGCTCATTAGCTTGCTCTTGCCTGCCTCTGCCCCTGGCTCCTACTGCCTCCCCTCCACATTTGACCTGTGTCTGAGAAGGCAACAACACCACACCAAGGAAAGACTAGTCACCCAGAAGGCCCAGATGGGTCAGGCCTGAGCTGACCTGTATCCCAACTCTGACATCCTGGAGAGCACCCACTCACGATGCTGGGAAACAACTGGGATTGTGAGGAACAGGCTGGAAGACCAGCCATTTATTAAACAATTACTAGATATGAGGTCCAAATATACGCGGATAGATGGACAGACGGATGAAATAGATGCAGATATAAACAGATATCTATGAGTTTTCAGGTTTGCAATCTGATATATGTTCAAGGCACAAGTTTATGTTTGTTCTCATGTTTCAGAACTCTGCAGTCCCATCCATCCATCATCCACCCATCCATCCATCCATGCGTCCATCCATGCATCCATCCACCCACCCACCCACTCATCCATCCATCCATCCATCCACCTATCCATCTATTCATCCACCTACCCATCCATCCACCCATCCACCATCCACCCATACACCCACCCATCCACCCACCCACCCACTCATCCATCCATCCATCCATCCACCTATCCATCTATTCATCCACCTACCCATCCATCCACCCATCCACCATCCACCCATACACCCACCCATCCATCCACCCACCCACTCATCCATCCACCCATCCACCATCCACTCATACACCCACCCATCCATCCATCTACCCACCCATCCATCCACCCACTCATCCATCCACCCATCCATCCATCCAGCAACCACCCAGCGCTCGCTGATGGGAGGGCCACAGCCCACGCTAGTCATAGAAAGAAGAGGTTTGCATAGTAAGGCAGGAGATAACCAGATCAACAATGGACTCTTTTTCCCAGTGAGCACAAAACTGCTGTTCCTGTCAGGGGCAGAGCTACAAGCCTTGGGGACACAGGGAGAATCAAAAACACACTCCTTCCCATCTGGGCCTTGAATTCTAACAAGAGACAAATAATAAGCAGTTTTGGGCTGAGGGTGTATCTCAGTGGTAGAATGTGGTCTTAGCATGCACGAGGCCCTGGCTTTAATCCTCAGCACCAAAAAAAAATTAATCACAATAAATTAATTTCAAAGTAGGACAGTTTTATTTCATGCTACGTGTTATTTAGGAAGTAAAACAGAGAGTATCTGGACTGGAGGAACAAGCTGCTTCAAAATGAGTGGTCAGGGGAGCTTCTGGGCAATCAGAAAGATGAGAGAGATTTAGTGAAGGAAATCACTCTGGAAGAGAAGGCAAGCTGATGCAAAGGCCCTGGGGCAGGATGATCTTACCAAAGGTGGGAGATGGAGAAGGTGAGCCCCGTTGCCGTGGTGAAGACACTGAACCACGTTCTAAGTACGAGGTGGCTGGTGTTTAAACTCCAACACTCCCGTTCAGCACCGTCATCGTTATTTCGGATGCACTTGGCCATCTCTGCAACATTCAGGACAATCTCCGTCAGCCTCTCCTGAGTCAGCTCCAGCTGCCCTTGGACAGACATCTAGGGTCCTTACAGCACTGATGGCTCGGGCTCCTGCACTGTGTGCTGGGTCCTGGTCAACGGCGGCGTGTGGCAAGCTCTTGAGAAGGTATGCAGCTGCTCTTAGGTCTCTACCTTGACTTAGTTCCCTGGGGTTCTTACCCGCCACCAGGAGAAGTGTGGACTTTGGGGAAGGGCTGCATGAAGGTCCTCAGCACTCCAGGACAACTGAACTCTCAAGAGCACGGTCCATAATACACAGGAGCCAGGGCTGCCCCGTCACTCCGCGGTGACCGGCAGCCGAGCCCCTGCACCGTCCCCTGTCCTGCTCTGGTTTGGATCCTGGTTGCATTTGGAGTCACCGCTGCCCAGCATCTTCTGTGGATAAGAGCCTTCCCACCCACTCAGGCCCCTCCCGCTGTGACGTTTCTCCTAAACAGTGTGACTTCCTTCGCTTTCCCGTGATTCCTTGGGACCCTGTC
Organism: Cricetomys ansorgei; assembly: GCA_026225945.1. Classification (NCBI taxonomy): domain Eukaryota; kingdom Metazoa; phylum Chordata; class Mammalia; order Rodentia; family Nesomyidae; genus Cricetomys; species Cricetomys ansorgei. The sequence continues at coordinate 31,740,734 of JAMJFZ010000435.1, read as the reverse complement.
AGTTATCGCTAACTTGATTAATAAAATTTACTCGTTAAGTCCAAACACCTTCACTGCTGGTTACCTCCATCTCCCAGCCTCGACTCGCCACGCGAGCTCCACAACATCTCGGGATGCCTCTTCTTCCCACCTGCTTCTTTTTGAGACGTGGAGCCCCCCTCCCCCCTTGTTCTCATCCCTAATTGAAAAGTTCTACCTCCTCCTTACTGGGTGGAGGGGAACCCCGTACCCACGCCCGGTTCTTCCCAAGACCCCGGCAGACAGCCGCCACCTTCGCACCCTGGCGGCACACAGGCGCGCAGTGTGCTGAGCGCCGAAATGACTCCGCCGCGTCCGTACCCGCAGATGGCGCTGTCCGTGCTGAAAGCGGCCCGCTAAGGTCGGAACAGGCAAGGAGGCCGTTCTCACCATCGCTCTCCAACACTCCCCTTCTAGTCAAGATATGGCTTTAGTTACCACCAGCGGCAAAAAGATTTAAAATTAAAAAAAAAAGATACCCAAGTTAGAAAGGAAGAAGTAAAACTATTTCTATTTGCAGATGGCATGGTCTTACTGGGGAAGACCCCAAAGACCTCACACACACACACACACACACACACACACACACACACACACACGCAGAGTGAGAGCTAACAAATGAACCCAGTGAAGATTCAGGTTATGAAATTGATGTGCTGAAGTCCAGTGGCATTTCCTCATCCAGATAACTACCCGCTGGGAAGGGCATGGCCGAGCAGATGACTGCGTGACACAGATCCAGCCTCTGGTGTGCCTCCTCTCCATACAGAAGCCTACCCTCCTGCTGGCCCCTCAAAAAGCAGGAGGAAGGCTGAATCTGATGACTGTGAGGTGGAAGCCTTTGTGAGTGTCCTGAGGGCTGTTGGCCCTGGGTCAGCCTCGCTAAAAGCAAGTCAGCTAGGGACAAGATGAAATCGTGCATGAGCTGTTCCTTAAAGAACTTTTGGAACTATATGATGTGACCAAGTTCAGGGACAGGAACTAGACTCCCGAGTCTGTGTTTCCTGAACTGGCTAGGGTTTACAGAGAGCCCCAGAAACAAGAAAAATGGATGGTCAAGGAAAAGAGGAATAGATGCTGTGAATGCTAAAGAAACATGATTGAAGTTTGGGTAGGTACAGGGAAGAAGTAGAAGATCTAGAGAAAGCTTAGAATCTATAAATATAAAATTTCTGTCTGGCACCTTTTTGCCCTTCTGTCTGTTTGATATGTGCTGAGACTGCAAGCAGGGCACCCAGCGAACCGCCAGTGAGCCATTGTGTTAGAGGTTTTTTGAGAAAAAGACAAATTGGTGATTAAGCTGTTACAATGAAAATTGTTCTTGTTCACTGTACCAAGTAAGTATGGGAATTCTGGTAAATGTAACTATGTGTTTGTTTGTTTTTCCTGCAAAGCTTTGCATGTGCTTGACCTTGATAAACTGCTAGATTTGCAATGTACTTTTAGTGAATAAAAGACTTGGCAGGTTCATGCTCAGAAGAAGCAGAAGAGAGCAGCAGAAGGGAGAAGGAGAAGGCAGAGAGGGAGAGAGGGGAGGAAAGAAAGAGAAAGTAGAGAAAGAGAGAGAGTAGTAGAGAATCCTCAAGCTCTGATGCTCTCCTGAGATGACTAGCATTTGACTCCCGAATCAATTTTTCATGCTGCTCGGAGGCATCCCTGATGGGGAAGTTTAATTTTAGTTATGTTTGAAATTGTTGTCTGCACTGGGTGCAGGGGCTATCCTAGGTCTAGGGAGTTCTGTATTGTCTGCAGGTGTTGGATTTCTGTGGGGGTTGTTAATTGCTAATGATCTGCATGTGCTCTAAGTGAAATACCCGAGGTGTCCTGAAAGAATTTAAACACCTGAGCTAAGACACTTGGGGTTTCACTATCAAGGTTGCTGCTTGCCATGGCGGTGGTTCCCGCTGCTGAAGTCTGGCAGGGTTTGCAGCTATGAAATATGCCTCCATGTCTTTCTTGCTGAACTCCACAGTAACATAGTACTACACATTCCTTTCTCAAGACCCTGACCTCAAGCTGAGGTTGGACCCCAGCAACTACCTACACAAAAAAGAAATTCTAACCATGGTACAAAAAGGAATTATGAAGAAAGTGAGAAAACCCCATGTCAAAAACTAAAATGTAAATGGACACACTGTAATGGAGAGTGTTAATTAGCATAACTTAGAATCCATGGGGGAATTCTGGATTACATTAATTGAGGTAGGAAGACTGCCCACTGCGGGTGGCACCATTCCCTAGGCAGAGACCCTGAACTGTGCAAGTGTAGAGAGGAGCCTGGATGTAATTAATCATGTGTGCATCCATTTTCTCTCTGCTCTTGGGTATCACTAGCTGTTTCCTGCTCTGACTTCCCTGGAATGGAATTGGAAGCCAAACAAACACTTCCTCCATTATAGCTTCTTTTGTAGAGGTGATTTTTTAAATCACTGAATAGACATAAAGCCAGGACACAAAATGAGTTGAGGGATACTCTATTGTCAGGGATAGAAGAATTAATACTTATCAAAATGCCTACGCAGAATTTCAGCACAATCTCCATCAAAATCCCAATGGCATCCCTCCTGGAAACAGGAAATAGGACTATAAAACCCATTCAAAAACCCAAAAGACCTCAAATAGCCAAAGCAATCCTCAGGAAGGAAAAAAGTGGTTGAGGTACCTGTCTTAGTCAGCGTTCTATTGCTGTGAAGAGATACCATGATCAAGGCAATTCTTTTTTTTTTAAGCATTTAACTGGGGGCTTACTTATAGTTGCAGAGGGTTAGGACATGATCCCCATAGCAGAGGCAGGCTGCCAGGGCACCAGAGCAGTAGCTGAGAGCTTTGCTTTCTGACCCACAGACAGCAGGCAGATAAAGTGACACTGGACCTGGTGTGGACTTTTGAATCCTCAAAGCCCACCCCCAGTGACACACCTCCTCCAACAAGGACACGCCTCCTAATCTTTTTCAAACAGTTCTACTAACTGGGTACCAAGTGTTCAAACATATGAGCCTCTGGGGGCCATTCTCATCCAAACCACCACCGCCTCTCTCCGCCACCGTGTCTCCCGCCACCGTGCTGTAACTGAGTCCTTGCCCGCTCCAGCACGGTGTCCACAGACAGCATTCTCAGTGGGGGAATTGCTGAGTGCCTCAGGTCACCGAGCTTTGGGCACAAACTCAGATCACAGTTCCCCTTCCTCCTCTCTGCAATTTCTATTTGTGTCTGAGGCGCAGAGGGCGGGGCAGACTGGCTCCCCAAGGCTTCTCTAGCACTCTCAGAGGCAGAAAGCAACAGGCCCTTATGGCAGCGTGAGTGTGGGGATGGATGGTCAGAGTGGATCTTGCTGGCTAAAATGGTGGAAAAAAACTATGTGAAGGACCCCTGCTTCCCTTCCCAGCCTCCACCAGCTGCCGGCCTCCCTCACCTGCGACTCCATAGCCTGAGCTTAGCCTTAGCGGCCACGCTGTCTCCTCGGCACTCTTTCTAACTCTGAGGACCCTTGGATGACATAGCACCTGCTCAGTACCTCTGACTCATCCCTGTCTGTTGGGTGCCGTTTCCTGGTTACAGGTTCTGAGCACACAGACATGTTCTGGCCTGTGGGTTGCTCTGTCTCAGGCTCTCTGGACTGTGGAGAGAACCCGTGGTTCAGCCTGTCTGAGAGCAGTGCTGCCCCCTGTCTGCAGACAAAGCTAGCGTGGCTCAGCCAGCCCTGCGGCATACCCGGAATTCTATTTGGGACTACAGCAAGGGCTCCTAGCCGGGCAGCTGGTGTGCCATCTCAAGTCCCTTGTGACCCTCCATGGAAACCTCTGCTGCCACAGTGTACAGCAGAACAGCCGAAGTGCAGGGAGTGAAGGCCACTGGCGTTGAGAGCTAGCCTTGCAGCTCAAACCTCTATCTGCACAGCGACAGACACTTACGGGAGGGGTTAGCCAGCACTGTGCACGCCAGCCGAGTGGAGAACAGAGCCCTCTCTGGAAGATGCCACCCCCGGACCCTTGACATCACACCTTCCTTCAAGGAAGAGCACAGCAGCCAAATTCACTCAAGGATCAAAAACCTCAAGCTTTCCCATTATTCATCCATAGCCACCCATCCAAAGGACCCCGCCATCCTTTCTCCTGGGTGTGGCTGGGAAGGCTCTCCTTCAATTTTCAGGGAAGATGAACCCTCCGCTGTCCCTCTCCGGCCCAGCTTGTACTGTGTGGCCCTGTGGCTGATGAGTACAGAGAGAGCCTTTCTTTACCAGCTGAAGGACAGTGAACGGCTGTTCTCAGTATGGGACTGAAGCAGTGTCCCGGCAATGGGTTCCCACCGGTGCTGAGCCTTTGTGTTCACAGGCCCGTGTGAGAAGATTCTAGAAGCCTGACTGCGAACACATGAAGAATGACAGCCGATGGGTGAGACTCCCCGTGCCCTCACCAACTCTTGTTTCAGATGCCCCTGTTCTCAAGGTTGGAATGCAAGACTTCTCGGAGACTGGTGCTCAGTCAGCTACAGGGGACAGTGAAGCCCAGTCCATATCAAGGGCTCACTACACTCCCACCTGGGGGCAAATCCATTTCGGCACCTCCTTTAAAAGTTCTACAGAGCCAGGCCACGGTGGTGCACGCCTTTAATCCCAGCACTTGGGAGACAGAGGCAGGAGGATCTCCGTGAGTTCCAGGACAGCCAGAGTTCTATGGACACTGCCAACCCCATTCACCGAGTCACCCAAGCGCTTTTTCTTCTACAAGAAGGCAGAAATAGCCCACAAAGCCTAAGAATTTTATGTCTGACTCCTTATGAAAAGAGTTAGCCATCTCTGGCTTAAATATTGACATTGTTTGATCAGGCTCCATAAAAAGAAGTTTAGTGGAAGGCAGCTCCAGGGTCCTGTCTTCTCACGGATTGGTCTTGCGTATGTGCAATGGCTGCTTCTTGAGTACACACTGGCCGCCATAGTGACTCCTTCCCACAACACTTTGGGGAACTCTCTCCTCCCCTCTTTCCTACTTGGGGATGAAAATCCTCTCCGGGTCCTGTGGAGCAGAGGACCTCTCCTTCTTCTGGTCTAGACCAGGGATTGTGAAGGGTTCTTCCTGCAAAGGCCAGATTCTAGGAAATATCTCAGTAGTTGTGTGTGTGTGTGTCTGTGTGTGTGTGTGTGTGTGTCTGTGTGTGTGTACATACAACCCGCCTGGAACCCTTGTGCCCAGCACTCCTCCAGCAAAGATGGGCTTAGTGCCCTTGGCACTCACCCGCAGGAAGAAGTCACCCCCAAGGTCGTCCCCTACCCATCAAGAGAGCCGACCCTATCCAGTGAGTCTCCCCTGAGAGAGGCTCAGTCCCAGACCACACACACACTTGCTGTCTGAAAGCCAGCTGGGCCGAGAGCGCCCTCTAGTGCTGGGAAGGAGCATGCAGGACTAGACGTGCGTGCCAGAAGCCTAGGTCCCAAAGCCACTGAAGGAACGTGACAAGGGAGGGGACCGAAGTGAAATGTCACCAGCAAGTGCTCTGTTTGGATAAACGACGTCCTCGCCCCACTGCAAGGGACATCTTCCCGCTGCATGCAGGTCTCAGGTTTACGCTCGGAGCGCAGGGGAGTCGGAGCGGCATCAGCGCGCCCCCTGCCGGCCACGCTCCTCCACAGCAAGGCTCCCTTTGGCAGAGCCGGGAGCATAAACTTAATTTATAAATTTATAATTTATAAACCTAATCTAGTATGTTTTAACTAGGTAAAAAGCGAGGCGTTGTGTCCATTTAGCTAGCTTTTCTGTACCCAAGCAATTGCGCCGCTGATATTTTTCTGAAGTGAGTTTCTTGTTACAGATTGTAAATGGCTTTGCAGGGGTGGTGATGCTGCCTGCCCACGTAGGCTCTGAGCTGGGGCTTCACAAACATAAAGAGGAACACTGATCACACAGACAATGGGGAGACTGGCTGGATTTCATGACAGGTGTTTGCGGTGGCGGAGATCCAGGGTGGGTGTGATCTGACTCATAGTGACCAGGAGGTCCTGAAGATGGGACGGTCTGGAGATGTCTGGAGACCGTCAACCGTCTGGAGAACGGCTTGTCACTGTGCAGTGCTTCTCAACCTTTGGGTCGCAACCACCTTGGTGTCAAAAGATCCTTTCACAGGGGTCACCTAAGACCATGTGCATATCAGATATTTACATTATGATTCATAACAGTAGTAAAATCACAGTTATGGGGTAGCAATGAGAATAATTTTATGGTTGGGGGTCACCAAAACATAAGGAACTCTGTTAAAGAGTCACAGCCTTAGAAAGGTTGAGAACCATGTGGATGGGAGGGACACTTTTCCTAGCTGTGTCCAGCAGCCACAGTGACCCTGGACCACCAGCCACCAAACCCTTGCCTTTGCACTGCCACACCGGTAGCCAGAGCCACCATTTCCATAAACACTAGCGTGGGTCCTGGCCACACAGGGACCCGGCTGAGCAGGGCTCCAGATTCACACGCTTCTCTGTGAGGCGGTAGCCCTGAAGTAGTGTCTCAGTTACCTCAGGCACTGAATCAGAAAGTCACCGGCTGGGGGTCTGGCCCCCCACAGTCTTGAGGTTGGATGACCTGGCTCAGAGAGACCACTTACTATCATGCTCTGGTGAGATCCCTCTCTAGTTGACCAGTCTCATGTGTCCCCTCCAGTCTGAAGGCTGCTGGTTGGCTCTCTGACCAGTCTCATGTGTCCCCTCCAGTCTGAAGGCTGCTGGCTGGCTCTCTGACCAGCCTCATGTGTCCCCTCCAGGTCTGAGGCTGCTGGCTGGCTCTCTGACTAGCCTTGTGTGTCCCCTCCAGGTCTGAGGCTGCTGGTTGGCTCTCTGACCAGCCTCATGTGTCCTCTCCAGGTCTGAGGCTGCTGGTTGGCTCTCTGACTAGCCTTGTGTGTCCCCTCCAGGTCTGAGGCTGCTGGTTGGCTCTCTGACCAGCCTCATGTGTCCTCTCCAGATCTGAGGCTGCTGGCTGGCTCTCTGACCAGCCTCATGTGTCCCCTCCAGGTCTGAGGCTGCTGGTTGGCTCTCTGACCTTTCTTACTATGAGAGCCTGTGATGGCTAGCTTTAGCTGTCAATTTGACGGGAAGATGAGAGATGTGCAAAATGGGTTGACTCTGTGTGTAAGGGGTGTCTCTTAGGCTCTTAATTCAGTTGATTGATATAGGAAGACCTGGACCAGCCTGTGTGGGCTCACCAGTCCCTAGGCAAGGAGTCCTGAACTGTACAAGAGTGTAGAACGCAAGCTGAGCACTAGCAAGCACGTGGGTATACATTTACTTTCCTCTGCTTCCGATTATGAATGTGACTGAGTAGCTGTTTTAGGTTCCTGCTGCATTGACATCTTTACTATGGACTGTAGCCATTGGCTACTGTGCTTTTTACCCTCAATTTCAGGAAAGAGAGAGGAGGTATGGAGAGAAATAAATAAATAAATAAATAGATAAATAAATAAATAAATAAAGGAAGGAAGAGAAAGAAAGAGAGAGAGAAAGGAAAGAAGGATAGAAAGAAAGAAAGAAAGAAAGAAAGAAAGAAAGAAAGAAAGAAAGAAAGAAAGAAAGAAAGAAAGAAATCTTCACCTCCCCTATTGGCATCCTTGATAGAGAGAAAGAGAGAAAAGAAGAAACATCCACAGCCCTTTCTGGCTGTCTGAAGCTTGAAGAGCAGGAGCCCTCCCCTGGGCCGAAAGTGCCCAGTCTTAGGAAACATGCACCTCCAGCCTCAGCCAGCATTGCCAGGAGCTCTTCAAGCTGCTTTCGCCAGGTTAGCTCTCATCCACAGCCACCACGGGCCCCCTTTCTTTCGTGCTGCTCGGACTCGGACATTGGGTGTCCCCCAAGTCCTCGTGTGTGGAAGGCTCTGACCTCTATGTGGCGATGGTGAACAGTGGGGAACCTTCTGAAGGTGGAGCCCAGTGGGAGGTGGTTGAGTCACTGAGGGCATGACCTCAGAGGGATTCACGTGGTTCTTGCAAGACAAAATGTTGGTCCTGGTCAGAGTTTCTGTAAGAGAAACCTTGGCTTTCCCTTTACTCAGACTCCCTGTCTTGTCCTGAAATCTCTCTCCTCCACTTGATCCGGCCACAACGCCATGTTCCAGGACCTTCACTGGATGGAAGCAGAGCCTGCCAAGGCTGATTGGACTTTCAACCTCCAAAACTGTGAAATAAATAAACCTCCTTTCTCAATAAATACCCAGACTCGATCACTGAATCGCAGTAACAGAAAGCAGACTGATGTGTCTTGCCGAGTCTCGCCAATCAGATGTGTGGAAAATGCATTTCATCACTGCCTTAATTGTAGCAGATAGCTACTGTGATGGTCCTCAAAGAAGGCAAGAAGACATTTTCCTAGATGCAAACCCTGCCAGACCTCAGCAGAGGGGAACTGTCTGTGATGGCAAGCATCATTCTGGACAGTAGAAGCCTGATCCTCTGATCTCAGGTGTTTCCAATGATACAGAAGCCCCTTAGGTGTTACAGAAACTCTCTCATTCAAAGGCCTATTTGCATAATGAAGGAAACCTGTAACTTAGTCTCATCCCACAATCCTTAGCAGTGAGCTTTGTCCCCTTTATGGTGGGGGAACTCAAGGCGAAGGGAAGTGTTCTCTCCTTGGTGCCAGAGTCTATGGGAGAGAGACTACAAGAATTCCTCCACAGCAACTTTGCTCTTCACACAGAGATCTCAGTGAACCTCAATGGCTCTGCCAGAGAGCAGTGAGCAGGTGCAGATCATGAGGAAGCAACCATCTGAATCACAGATTTACATAAAGCCAGCACCTGCAGATAAAACAAACTGCCAAGGCTTAGGCAGCCCATCCCCCAACAATGTGCAAAACAATTATTATAAATATAATTAGAAATAAATGTTACCAACAGTTAATTTGTGTTTCCTTTATTATAGTGCTAAGAGCTAAAGCTTGGATATTGTTCATATAGGTTTTTCTCCTGCGAATGGCCTCAGCATGAAGAAATAAGCTTTCCCATTGCCAAAGCCAAGGCCAAGGCAGAAAACTTGATGCCTGGCAGATGAGAACCACTGGCCAGCCTGCCGTTTGGGCAAGGTAGGTCTCTCCTCAAAGACTCCGAGCTCGATGAGGCTGCGCTGGCTTGGCCAAGCTCTAACAGGGTCACTCTTCCTCCACCCCAGTCAGTTGGCTCCAATGTTACGCCTGCCCCCTCCTTGGCAGAAACCCAAATCCATGAGCCAAGGCCTGTGGGCTGCTGAAGACTTAGAGGACAGGTCAAGTTCGTGCCAAACAAAATTCAGAGGTGCATTCTCATGGGCCACAGGATGCTTTGAACAAGTCCATATATTAAAAATGAAGGTGCTTTCCATGGTACAGCTTGGGATAGAAACAACCAAAGAAAATTCCTGAATGTACCAGATGTCCTAAGTCACAGATGACCAAATAGAGTGTTATAAATACCTCCTGGAAATGGTCTTCAAAGTCGCCCATAATCACATTCCAATGAAAAGAGAGCCATTTGGGAACTTTGACGGGCTCCAAAGAGATGCTTCTGGCGGGGAGGAGGTTGGTGAGATGCTGAGGCTCCAGCAACTCCAGACCCACTGCATCTGGGCTTCCGGCTAGGAGGGTGGGGTCAGTGAGGTCTGAAGGGGATTCCTATGCAGGCTAAAGCATGAGAGCCAAGGCCGTGGGGTTGGGAAATGGCTAAGAGGCATGCAAAGTCAACAAAATGGCAAGTTACATCCAAGCTCAGGGCAGGCTAGCATGACCTTGTTCAGGGTGTGTGCGTGTGTGTGTGTGTGTGTGTGTGTGTGTGTGTGTGTCATAATCATGTGTGTGTGTGTGTGTGTTCATAATCATGTGTGTGTGTGTTCATAATCATGTGTGTATGTGTGTGTGTTCATAATCATGTGTGTGTGTGTGTGTTCATAATCATGTGTGTGTGTGTGTTCATAATCATGTGTGTGTGTGTGTTCATAATCATGTATGTATGTGTGTGTGTTCATAATCATATGTGTGTGTGTGTTCATAATCATGTGTGTGTGTGTTCATAATCATGTGTGTGTGTGTGTGTGTGTGTTCATAATCATGTGTGTATGTGTGTGTGTTCATAATCATGTATGTGTGTGTGTGTTCATAATCATGTGTCTGTGTGTGTGTTCATAATCATGTGTGTGTGTGTGTTTCATAATCATGTGTGTGTGTGTGTTCATAATCATGTGTGTGTATGTGTGTGTGTTCATAATCATGTGTGTATGTGTGTGTGTTCATAATCATGTGTGTGTGTTCATAATCATGTGTGTGTGTTCATAATCATGTGTGTGTTCATAATCATGTGTATGTGTGTTCATAATCATGTGTGTGTTCATAATCATGTGTGTGTGTGTTCATAATCATGTGTGTTCATAATCATGTGTATATGTGTTCATAATCATGTGTGTGTGTTCATAATCATGTGTGTATGTTGTGTGTGTTCATAATCATGTGTGTGTGTTCATAATCATGTGTGTTCATAATCATGTGTATGTGCATGTTCATAATCATGTGTGTGTGTGTTCATAATCATGTGTGTATGTGTTCATAATCATGTGTGTGTGTGTGTGTTCATAATCATGTGTGTATGTGTGTGTGTTCATAATCATGTGTGTATGTGTGTGTTCATAATCATGTGTGTGTGTTCATAATCATGTGTGTGTGTTCATAATCATGTGTGTTCATAATCATGTGTATGTGCATGTTCATAATCATGTGGATGTGTGTTCATAATCATGTGTGTGTGTTCATAATCATGTGTGTGTGTTCATAATCATGTGTATGTGTGTTCATAATCATGTGTGTATGTGTGTGTGTTCATAATCATGTGTGTGTATGTGTGTTCATAATCATGTGTGTGTGTGTTCATAATCATGTGTGTGTGTTCATAATCATGTGTGTAAGTGTGTGTGTTCATAATCATGTGTGTGTGTGTTCATAATCATGTGTGTGTTCATAATCATGTGTGTATGTGTTCATAATCATGTGTGTGTATTCATAATCATGTGTATTCATAATCATGTGTGTGTATGTGTGTTCATAATCATGTGTGTGTGTGTTCATAATCATGTGTATGTGTGTTCATAATCATGTGTGTTGTGTTCATAATCATGTGTGTATGTGTGTGTGTTCATAATCATGTGTGTGTGTGTTCATAATCATGTGTGTGTGTGTTCATAATCATGTGTGTGTATTCATAATCATGTGTGTTCATAATCATGTGCGTGTATGTGTGTTCATAATCATGTGTGTGTGTGTGTTCATAATCATGTGCGTATGTGTGTGTGTTCATAATCATGTGTGTGTGTGTGTGTGTGTTCATAATCATGTGTGTATGTGTGTGTGTTCATAATCATGTGTGTGTGTGTTCATAATCATGTATGTGTGTGTGTGTTCATAATCATGTGTATGTGTGTTCATAATCATGTGTGTGTGTTCATAATCATGTGTGTGTGTGTTCATAATCATGTGTGTGTGTTCATAATTATGTGTGTGTGTGTATTCATAATCATGTGTGTTTATAATCATGTGTGTATGTTGTGTGTGTTCATAATCATGTGTGTGTGTGTTCATAATCATGTGTGTTCATAATCATGTGTGTATGTGTGTTCATAATCATGTGTGTGTGTGTTCATAATCATGTGTGTGTGTTCATAATCATGTGTGTATGTGTGTGTGTTCATAATCATGTGTGTATGTGTGTGTGTTCATAATCATGTGTGTGTGTTCATAATCATGTGTGTGTGTGTTCATAATCATGTGTGTATGTGTGTGAGTTCATAATCATGTGTGTGTGTGTTCATAATCATGTATGTATGTGTGTGTGTTCATAATCATGTGTGTATGTGTGTGTGTTCATAATCATGTGTGTGTGTGTCATAATCATGTGTGTGTGTTCATAATCATGTGTGTGTTCATAATAATGTGTATGTGTGTTCATAATCATGTGTGTGTTCATAATCATGTGTATGTGTGTTCATAATCATGTGTGTGTGTGTTCATAATCATGTGTGTGTGTTCATAATCATGTGTGTGTGTGTTCATAATCATGTGTGTGTTCATAATCATGTGTGTGTTCATAATCATGTGTATGTGTGTTTCATAATCATGTGTGTGTGTTCATAATCATGTGTGTGTGTGTTCATAATCATGTGTGTGTGTTCATAATCATGTGTGTTCATAATCATGTGTGTATGTTGTGTGTGTTCATAATCATGTGTGTGTGTGTTCATAATCATGTGTGTTCATAATCATGTGTGTATGTGCGTGTTCATAATCATGTGTGTGTGTGTTCATAATCATGTGTGTGTGTTCATAATCATGTGTGTATGTGTGTGTGTTGATAATCATGTGTGTATGTGTGTGTGTTCATAATCATGTGTGTGTGTTCATAATCATGTGTGTGTGTGTGTGTGTTCATAATCATGTGTGTATGTGTGTGTGTTCATAATCATGTGTGTGTGTTCATAATCATGTGTGTGTGTTCATAATCATGTGTGTGTTCATAATCATGTGTATGTGTGTTCATAATCATGTGTGTGTGTTCATAATCATGTGTGTGTGTGTTCATAATCATGTGTGTGTGTTCATAATTATGTGTGTGTGTGTTCATAATCATGTGTGTTCATAATCATGTGTGTATGTGTTCATAATCATGTGTGTGTGTTCATAATCATGTGTGTGTGTGTTCATAATCATGTGTGTGTGTGTTCATAATCATGTGTGTGTGTGTGTGTGTTCATAATCATGTGTGTGTATTCATAATCATGTGTGTCATAATCATGTGCGTGTATGTGTGTTCATAATCATGTGTGTGTGTGTGTTCATAATCATGTGCGTATGTGTGTGTGTTCATAATCATGTGTGTGTGTGTGTGTTCATAATCATATGTGTATGTGTGTGTGTGTTCATAATCATGTGTGTGTGTTCATAATCATGTGTGTGTGTGTGTTCATAATCATGTGTGTATGTGTGTGTGTGTTCATAATCATGTGTGTGTGTGTGTTCATAATCATGTGTGTGTGTGTGTTCATAATCATGTGTGTATGTGTGTGTGTTCATAATCATGTGTGTGTGTGTGTGTTCATAATCATGTGTGTGTGTGTTCATAATCATGTGTTTGTGTGTTCATAATCATGTGTGTGTGTCTGTGTGTTCATAATCATGTGTGTGTGTGTTCATAATCATGTGTGTATGTGTGTGTGTTCATAATCATGTGTGTGTGTGTGTTCATAATCATGTATGTGTGTGTGTGTTCATAATCATGTGTGTGTGTGTGTGTTCATAATCATGTGTGTGTGTGTGTTCATAATCATGTGTGTGTGTGTTCATAATCATGTGTGTGTGTGTGTGTGTTCATAATCATGTGTGTATGTGTGTGTGTTCATAATCATGTGTGTATGTGTGTGTGTTCATAATCATGTGTGTGTGTTCATAATCATGTGTGTGTTCATAATCATGTGTATGTGTGTTCATAATCATGTGTGTGTGTGTTCATAATCATGTGTGTGTGTTCATAATCATGTATGTATGTGTGTGTGTGTGTTCATAATCATGTGTGTGTGTTCATAATCATGTGTGTGTGTGTTCATAATCATGTGTGTGTTCATAATCATGTGTATGTGTGTTCATAATCATGTGTGTGTGTTCATAATTATGTGTGTGTGTGTTCATAATCATGTGTGTGTGTTCATAATTATGTGTGTGTGTGTTCATAATCATGTGTGTTCATAATCATGTGTGTGTGTGTTCATAATCATGTGTGTGTGTTCATAATCATGTGTGTATGTGTGTGTGTTCATAATCATGTGTGTGTTCATAATCATGTGTATGTGTGTTCATAATCATGTGTGTGTGTTCATAATCATGTGTGTGTGTGTGTTCATAATCATGTGTGTATGTGTGTGTGTGTTCATAATCATGTGTATGTGTGTGTTCATAATCATGTGTGTGTGTGTGTGTTCATAATCATGTGTGTATGTGTGTGTGTTCATAATCATGTGTGTGTGTGTGTGTTCATAATCATGTGTGTGTGTGTTCATAATCATGTGTGTGTGTGTTCATAATCATGTGTGTGTGTCTGTGTGTTCATAATCATGTGTGTGTGTGTTCATAATCATGTGTGTATGTGTGTGTGTTCATAATCATGTGTGTGTGTGTGTTCATAATCATGTATGTGTGTGTGTGTTCATAATCATGTGTGTGTGTGTGTGTTCATAATCATGTGTGTGTGTGTTCATAATCATGTGTGTGTGTGTGTGTGTGTTCATAATCATGTGTGTATGTGTGTGTGTTCATAATCATGTGTGTGTGTGTGTTCATAATCATGTGTGTGTGTGTGTTCATAATCATGTGTGTGTGTGTGTGTGTTCATAATCATGTGTGTCTGTGTGTTCATAATCATGTGTGTGTGTTCATAATCAGGTGTGTGTGTGTGTGTTCATAATCATGTGTGTGTGTGTGTTCATAATCATGTGTGTGTGTGTTCATAATCATGTGTGTGTGTGTGTGTGGGTTCATAATCATGTGTGTATGTGTGTGTGTTCATAATCATGTGTGTATGTGTGTGTGTTCATAATCATGTGTGTGTGTTCATAATCATGTGTGTGTGTTCATAATCATGTTTGTGTTCATAATCATGTGTATGTGTGTTCATAATCATGTGTGTGTGTTCAAAATCATGTGTGTGTGTGTTCATAATCATGTGTGTGTGTTCATAATTATGTGTATGTTGTGTGTGTTCATAATCATGTGTGTGTGTGTTCATAATCATGTGTGTTCATAATCATGTGTATGTGCGTGTTCATAATCATGTGTGTGTGTGTTCATAATCATGTGTGTGTGTTCATAATCATGTGTGTATGTGTGTGTGTTCATAATCATGTGTGTGTTCATAATCATGTGTATGTGTGTTCATAATCATGTGTGTGTATTCATAATCATGTGTGTTTGTGTTCATAATCATGTGTATGTGTGTTCATAATCATGTGTGTATGTGTGTGTGTTCATAATCATGTGTGTGTATGTGTGTTCATAATCATGTGTGTGTGTTCATAATCATGTGTGTATGTGTGTGTGTTCATAATCATGTGTGTGTGTGTTCATAATCATGTGTGTGTTCATAATCATGTGTGTGTGTGTTCATAATCATGTGTGTGTATTCATAATCATGTGTGTTCATAATCATGTGTGTGTATGTGTGTTCATAATCATGTGTGTGTGTGTTCATAATCATGTGTATGTGTGTTCATAATCATGTGTGTGTATGTGTGTGTGTTCATAATCATGTGTGTGTGTGTTCATAATCATGTGTGTGTGTATGTGTGTTCATAATCATGTGTGTGTGTTCATAATCATGTGTGTGTGTTCATAATCATGTATGTATGTGTGTGTGTTCATAATCATGTGTGTGTGTTCATAATCATGTGTGTGTTCATAATCATGTGTGTGTTCATAATCATGTGTATGTGTGTTCATAATCATGTGTGTGTGTTCATAATCATGTGTGTGTGTGTTCATAATCATGTGTGTGTGTTCATAATCATGTGTGTGTGTGTGTTCATAATCATGTGTGTGTGTTCATAATCATGTGTGTGTGTCATAATCATGTGTGTATGTGTGTGTGTTCATAATCATGTGTGTGTTCATAATCATGTGTGTGTGTTCATAATCATGTGTGTGTGTGTTCATAATCATGTGTATGTGTGTTCATAATCATGTGTGTATGTGTGTGTGTTCATAATCATGTGTGTGTATGTGTGTTCATAATCATGTGTGTGTGTGTTCATAATCATGTGTGTGTGTTCATAATCATGTGTGTATGTGTGTGTGTTCATAATCATGTGTGTGTGTGTTCATAATCATGTGTGTGTTCATAATCATGTGTGTGTGTTCATAATCATGTGTGTGTATTCATAATCATGTGTGTTCATAATCATGTGTGTGTATGTGTGTTCATAATCATGTGTGTGTGTGTTCATAATCATGTGTATGTGTGTTCATAATCATGTGTGTGTATGTGTGTGTGTTCATAATCATGTGTGTGTGTGTTCATAATCATGTGTGTGTGTGTGTGTTCATAATCATGTGTGTGTGTTCATAATCATGTGTGTGTGTTCATAATCATGTATGTATGTGTGTGTGTGTTCATAATCATGTGTGTGTGTTCATAATCATGTGTGTGTGTGTTCATAATCATGTGTGTGTTCATAATCATGTGTATGTGTGTTCATAATCATGTGTGTGTGTTCATAATCATGTGTGTGTGTGTTCATAATCGTGTGTGTGTGTTCATAATCATGTGTGTATGTGTGTGTGTTCATAATCATGTGTGTGTGTGTGTTCATAATCATGTGTGTGTATGTGTGTGTGTTCATAATCATGTGTATGTGTGTTCATAATCATGTGTGTGTGTGTGTCATAATCATGTTGTGTGTTCATAATCATGTGTGTGTGTTCATAATCAGGTGTGTATGTGTGTGTGTGTGTTCATAATCATGTGTGTTTTCATAAACATGTGTATGTGTGTTCATAATCATGTGTGTGTGTTCATAATCATGTGTGTGTGTTCATAATCATGTGTGTATGTTGTGTGTGTTCATAATCATGTGTGTATGTGTGTGTGTGTTCATAATCATGTGTATGTGTGTGTTCATAATCATGTGTGTGTGTGTGTGTTTCATAATCATGTGTGTATGTGTGTGTGTTCATAATCATGTGTGTGTGTGTGTGTTCATAATCATGTGTGTGTGTGTTCATAATCATGTGTGTGTGTGTTCATAATCATGTGTGTGTGTCTGTGTGTTCATAATCATGTGTGTGTGTGTTCATAATCATGTGTGTATGTGTGTGTGTTCATAATCATGTGTGTGTGTGTGTTCATAATCATGTATGTGTGTGTGTGTTCATAATCATGTGTGTGTGTGTGTGTTCATAATCATGTGTGTGTGTGTTCATAATCATGTGTGTGTGTGTGTTCATAATCATGTGTGTGTGTGTGTGTGTCATAATCATGTGTGTCTGTGTGTTCATAATCATGTGTGTGTGTTCATAATCATGTGTGTGTGTGTGTGTTCATAATCATGTGTGTGTGTGTGTTCATAATCATGTGTGTGTGTGTTCATAATCATGTGTGTGTGTGTGTGTGGGTTCATAATCATGTGTGTATGTGTGTGTGTTCATAATCATGTGTGTATGTGTGTGTGTTCATAATCATGTGTGTGTGTTCATAATCATGTGTGTGTGTTCATAATCATGTTTGTGTTCATAATCATGTGTATGTGTGTTCATAATCATGTGTGTGTGTTCAAAATCATGTGTGTGTGTGTTCATAATCATGTGTGTGTGTTCATAATTATGTGTATGTTGTGTGTGTTCATAATCATGTGTGTGTGTGTTCATAATCATGTGTGTTCATAATCATGTGTATGTGCGTGTTCATAATCATGTGTGTGTGTGTTCATAATCATGTGTGTGTGTTCATAATCATGTGTGTATGTGTGTGTGTTCATAATCATGTGTGTGTTCATAATCATGTGTATGTGTGTTCATAATCATGTGTGTGTGTTCATAATCATGTGTGTTTGTGTTCATAATCATGTGTATGTGTGTTCATAATCATGTGAGTATGTGTGTGTGTTCATAATCATGTGTGTGTATGTGTGTTCATAATCATGTGTGTGTGTTCATAATCATGTGTGTATGTGTGTGTGTTCATAATCATGTGTGTGTGTGTTCATAATCATGTGTGTGTTCATAATCATGTGTGTGTGTGTTCATAATCATGTGTGTGTATTCATAATCATGTGTGTTCATAATCATGTGTGTGTATGTGTGTTCATAATCATGTGTGTGTGTGTTCATAATCATGTGTATGTGTGTTCATAATCATGTGTGTGTATGTGTGTGTTTTCATAATCATGTGTGTGTGTGTTCATAATCATGTGTGTGTGTGTGTGTTCATAATCATGTGTGTGTGTTCATAATCATGTGTGTGTGTTCATAATCATGTATGTATGTGTGTGTGTTCATAATCATGTGTGTGTGTTCATAATCATGTGTGTGTGTGTTCATAATCATGTGTGTGTTCATAATCATGTGTATGTGTGTTCATAATCATGTGTGTGTGTTCATAATCATGTGTGTGTGTGTTCATAATCATGTGTGTGTGTTCATAATTATGTGTGTGTGTGTGTTCATAATCATGTGTGTGTGTTCATAATCATGTGTGTGTGTCATAATCATGTGTGTATGTGTGTGTGTTCATAATCATGTGTGTGTTCATAATCATGTGTATGTGTGTTCATAATCATGTGTGTGTGTTCATAATCATGTGTGTGTGTGTTCATAATCATGTGTATGTGTGTTCATAATCATGTGTGTATGTGCGTGTGTTCATAATCATGTGTGTGTATGTGTGTTCATAATCATGTGTGTGTGTTCATAATCATGTGTGTGTGTTCATAATCATGTGTGTATGTGTGTGTGTTCATAATCATGTGTGTGTGTGTTCATAATCATGTGTGTGTTCATAATCATGTGTGTGTGTTCATAATCATGTGTGTGTATTCATAATCATGTGTGTTCATAATCATGTGTGTGTATGTGTGTTCATAATCATGTGTGTGTGTGTTCATAATCATGTGTATGTGTGTTCATAATCATGTGTGTGTATGTGTGTGTGTTCATAATCATGTGTGTGTGTGTTCATAATCATGTGTGTGTGTGTGTGTTCATAATCATGTGTGTGTGTTCATAATCATGTGTGTGTGTTCATAATCATGTATGTATGTGTGTGTGTGTTCATAATCATGTGTGTGTGTTCATAATCATGTGTGTGTGTGTTCATAATCATGTGTGTGTTCATAATCATGTGTATGTGTGTTCATAATCATGTGTGTGTGTGTTCATAATCATGTGTGTGTGTGTTCATAATCGTGTGTGTGTGTTCATAATCATGTGTGTATGTGTGTGTGTTCATAATTATGTGTGTGTGTGTGTTCATAATCATGTGTGTGTATGTGTGTGTGTTCATAATCATGTGTATGTGTGTTCATAATCATGTGTGTGTGTGTGTCCATAATCATGTTGTGTGTTCATAATCATGTGTGTGTGTTCATAATCAGTGTGTATGTGTGTGTGTGTGTTCATAATCATGTGTGTGTTCATAATCATGTGTATGTGTGTTCATAATCATGTGTGTGTGTTCATAATCATGTGTGTGTGTTCATAATCATGTGTGTATGTTGTGTGTGTTCATAATCATGTGTGTGTGTGTACATAATCATGTGTTTTCATAATCATGTGTGTTCATAATCATGTGTGTGTGTTCATAATCATGTGTGTGTGGGTGTGTTCATAATCATGTATGTGTGTGTGTGTTCATAATCATGTGTGTGTGTGTGTTCATAATCATGTGTGTGTGTGTGTGTTCATAATCATGTGTGTGTGTGTTCATAATCATGTGTGTGTCCATAATCATGTGTGTGTGTTCATAATCATGTGTGTGTGTTCATAATTATGTGTATGTGTGTTCATAATCATGTGTGTGTGTTCATAATTATGTGTGTGTGTGTGTTCATAATCATGTGTGTTCATAATCATGTGTGTGTGTGTTCATAATCATGTGTGTGTGTTCATAATCATGTGTGTATGTGTGTGTGTTCATAATCATGTGTGTGTTCATAATCATGTGTATGTGTGTTCATAATCATGTGTGTGTGTTCATAATCATGTGTGTGTGTGTGTTCATAATCATGTGTGTATGTGTGTGTGTGTTCATAATCATGTGTATGTGTGTGTTCATAATCATGTGTGTGTGTGTGTGTTCATAATCATGTGTGTATGTGTGTGTGTTCATAATCATGTGTGTGTGTGTGTGTTCATAATCATGTGTGTGTGTGTTCATAATCATGTGTGTGTGTGTTCATAATCATGTGTGTGTGTCTGTGTGTTCATAATCATGTGTGTGTGTGTTCATAATCATGTGTGTATGTGTGTGTGTTCATAATCATGTGTGTGTGTGTGTGTGTTCATAATCATGTGTGTGTGTTTTCATAATCATGTGTGTGTGTGTGTGTTCATAATCATGTGTGTGTGTGTGTGTTCATAATCATGTGTGTGTGTGTTCATAATCATGTGTGTGTGTGTGTGTGTGTGTCATAATCATGTGTGTATGTGTGTGTGTTCATAATCATGTGTGTGTGTGTGTTCATAATCATGTGTGTGTGTGTGTTCATAATCATGTGTGTGTGTGTGTGTGTTCATAATAATGAGTGTCTGTGTGTTCATAATCATGTGTGTGTGTTCATAATCAGGTGTGTGTGTGTGTGTTCATAATCATGTGTGTGTGTGTGTTCATAATCATGTGTGTGTGTGTTCATAATCATGTGTGTGTGTGTGTGTGGGTTCATAATCATGTGTGTATGTGTGTGTTCATAATCATGTGTGTATGTGTGTGTGTTCATAATCATGTGTGTGTGTTCATAATCATGTGTGTGTGTTCATAATCATGTTTGTGTTCATAATCATGTGTGTGTGTTCATAATTATGTGTATGTTGTGTGTGTTCATAATCATGTGTGTGTGTTCATAATCAAGTGTGTTCATAATCATGTGTATGTGTGTGTTCATAATCATGTGTGTGTGTGTTCATAATCATGTGTGTGTGTTCATAATCATGTGTGTATGTGTGTGTGTTCATAATCATGTGTGTGTTCATAATCATGTGTATGTGTGTTCATAATCATGTGTGTGTATTCATAATCATGTGTGTGTGTGTTCATAATCATGTGTATGTGTGTTCATAATCATGTGAGTATGTGTGTGTGTTCATAATTATGTGTGTGTATGTGTTTTCATAATCATGTGTGTGTGTTCATAATCATGTGTGTATGTGTGTGTGTTCATAATCATGTGTGTGTGTGTTCATAATCATGTGTGTGTTCATAATCATGTGTGTGTGTGTTCATAATCATGTGTGTGTATTCATAATCATGTGTGTTCATAATCATGTGTGTGTATGTGTGTTCATAATCATGTGTGTGTGTGTTCATAATCATGTGTATGTGTGTTCATAATCATGTGTGTGTATGTGTGTGTGTTCATAATCATGTGTGTGTGTGTTCATAATCATGTGTGTGTGTGTGTGTTCATAATCATGTGTGTGTGTTCATAATCATGTGTGTGTGTTCATAATCATGTATGTATGTGTGTGTGTTCATAATCATGTGTGTGTGTTCATAATCATGTGTGTGTGTGTTCATAATCATGTGTGTGTTCATAATCATGTGTATGTGTGTTCATAATCATGTGTGTGTGTTCATAATCATGTGTGTGTGTGTTCATAATCATGTGTGTGTGTTCATAATTATGTGTGTGTGTGTGTTCATAATCATGTGTGTGTGTTCATAATCATGTGTGTGTGTTCATAATCATGTGTGTATGTGTGTGTGTTCATAATCATGTGTGTGTTCATAATCATGTGTATGTGTGTTCATAATCATGTGTGTGTGTTCATAATCATGTGTGTGTGTGTTCATAATCATGTGTATGTGTGTTCATAATCATGTGTGTATGTGCGTGTGTTCATAATCATGTGTGTGTATGTGTGTTCATAATCATGTGTGTGTGTGTTCATAATCATGTGTGTGTGTTCATAATCATGTGTGTATGTGTGTGTGTTCATAATCATGTGTGTGTGTTTTCATAATCATGTGTGTGTTCATAATCATGTGTGTGTGTTCATAATCATGTGTGTGTATTCATAATCATGTGTGTTCATAATCATGTGTGTGTATGTGTGTTCATAATCATGTGTGTGTGTGTTCATAATCATGTGTATGTGTGTTCATAATCATGTGTGTGTATGTGTGTGTGTTCATAATCATGTGTGTGTGTGTGTGTTCATAATCATGTGTGTGTGTTCATAATCATGTGTGTGTGTTCATAATCATGTATGTATGTGTGTGTTTTCATAATCATGTGTGTGTGTTCATAATCATGTGTGTGTGTGTTCATAATCATGTGTGTGTTCATAATCATGTGTATGTGTGTTCATAATCATGTGTGTGTGTTCATAATCATGTGTGTGTGTGTTCATAATCGTGTATGTGTGTTCATAATCATGTGTGTGTGTTCATAATCAGGTGTGTATGTGTGTGTGTGTGTTCATAATCATGTGTGTGTGTTCATAATCATGTGTGTGTGTGTTCATAATCATGTGTGTGTTCATAATCATGTGTATGTGTGTTCATAATCATGTGTGTGTGTTCATAATCATGTGTGTGTGTTCATAATCATGTGTGTATGTTGTGTGTGTGTTCATAATCATGTGTGTGTGTGTACATAATCATGTGTTTTCATAATCATGTGTGTTCATAATCATGTGTGTGTGTTCATAATCATGTGTGTGTGTGTGTGTTCATAATCATGTATGTGTGTGTGTGTTCATAATCATGTGTGTGTGTGTGTTCATAATCATGTGTGTGTGTGTGTGTTCATAATCATGTGTGTGTGTGTCCATAATCATGTGTGTGTGTTTGTGTTCATAATCATGTGTGTATGTGTTCATAATCATGTGTGTGTGTGTGTGTTCATAATCATGTGTGTATGTGTGTGTGTTCATAATCATGTGTGTATGTGTGTGTTCATAATCATGTGTGTGTGTTCATAATCATGTGTGTGTGTTCATAATCATGTGTATGTGTGTTCATAATATGTGTATGTGTGTTCATAATCATGTGTGTGTGTTCATAATCATGTGTGTGTGTGTTCATAATCATGTGTGTGTGTTCATAATTATGTGTGTGTGTGTGTTCATAATCATGTGGGTTCATAATCATGTGTGTATGTGTTCATAATCATGTGTGTGTGTTCATAATCATGTGTGTATGTTGTGTGTGTTCATAATCATGTGTGTGTGTGTTCATAATCATGTGTGTTCATAATCATGTGTATGTGCGTGTTCATAATCTTGTGTGTGTGTGTTCATAATCATGTGTGTGTGTGTTTGTTCATAATCATGTGTGTGTTCATAATCATGTGTATGTGTGTTCATAATCATGTGTGTGTGTTCATAATCATGTGTGTGTGTGTTCATAATCATGTGTGTATATGTGTGTGTTTATAATCATGTGTGTGTATGTGTGTTCATAATCATGTGTGTGTGTGTTCATAATCATGTGTGTGGTTCATAATCATGTGTGTATGTGTGTGTGTTCATAATCATGTGTATGTGTGTTCATAATAATGTGTGTGTGTGTGTGTTCATAATCATGTGTGTGTGTTCATAATCATGTGTGTGTGTGTGTGTTCATAATCATGTATGTATGTGTGTGTGTGTTCATAATCATGTGTGTGTGTGTGTTCATAATCATGTGTGTGTGTGTGTTCATAATCATGTGTGTATGTGTGTGTGTTCATAATCATGTGTGTGTGTGTGTGTGTTCATAATCATGTGTGTGTGTGTGTTCATAATCATGTGTGTGTGTGTGTTCATAATCATGTGTGTGTGTGTGTGTGTTCATAATCATGTGTGTCTGTGTGTTCATAATCATGTGTGTATGTGTGTGTGTTCATAATCATGTGTGTGTGTTCATAATCATGTATGTGTGTGTGTTCATAATCATGTGTGTGTGTGTGTGTTCATAATCATGTGTGTGTGTGTGTTCATAATCATGTGTGTGTGTGTGTGGGTTCATAATCATGTGTGTATGTGTGTGTGTTCATAATCATGTGTGTATGTGTGTGTGTTCATAATCATGTGTGTGTGTTCATAATCATGTGTGTGTGTTCATAATCATGTTTGTGTTCATAATCATGTGTATGTGTGTTCATAATCATGTGTATGTGTGTTCATAATCATGTGTGTGTGTGTTCATAATCATGTGTGTGTGTTCATAATTATGTGTGTGTGTGTGTTCATAATCATGTGTGTTCATAATCATGTGTGTATGTGTTCATAATCGTGTGTGTGTTCATAATCATGTGTGTATGTTGTGTTAGTTCATAATCATGTGTGTGTGTGTTCATAATCATGTGTGTTCATAATCATGTGTATGTGCGTGTTCATAATCATGTGTGTGTGTGTTCATAATCATGTGTGTGTGTTCATAATCATGTGTGTATGTGTGTGTGTTCATAATCATGTGTGTGTTCATAATCATGTGTATGTGTGTTCATAATCATGTGTGTGTGTTCATAATCATGTGTGTGTGTGTTCATAATCATGTGTATGTGTGTTCATAATCATGTGTGTATGTGTGTGTGTTCATAATCATGTGTGTGTATGTGTGTTCATAATCATGTGTGTGTGTGTTCATAATCATGTGTGTGTGTTCATAATCATGTGTGTATGTGTGTGTGTTCATAATCATGTGTGTGTGTGTTCATAATCATGTGTGTGTTCATAATCATGTGTGTGTGTGTTCATAATCATGTGTGTGTATTCATAATCATGTGTGTTCATAATCATGTGTGTGTATGTGTGTTCATAATCATGTTTGTGTGTGTTCATAATCATGTGTATGTGTGTTCATAATCATGTGTGTGTATGTGTGTGTGTTCATAATCATGTGTGTGTGTGTTCATAATCATGTGTGTGTGTGTGTGTTCATAATCATGTGTGTGTGTTCATAATCATGTGTGTGTGTTCATAATCATGTATGTATGTGTTTCTGTGTTCATAATCATGTGTATGTGTGTTCATAATCATGTGTGTATGTGTTCATAATCATGTGTGTGTTCATAATCATGTGTATGTGTGTTCATAATCATGTGTGTGTGTTCATAATCATGTGTGTGTGTGTTCATAATCATGTGTGTGTGTTCATAATTATGTGTGTGTGTGTGTGTTCATAATCATGTGTGTGTATGTGTGTGTGTTCTTAATCATGTGTATGTGTGTTCATAATCATGTGTGTGTGTGTGTCCATAATCATGTGTGTGTGGTCATAATCATGTGTGTGTGTTCATAATCATGTGTGTGTGTGTGTTCATAATCATGTGTGTGTTCATAATCATGTGTATGTGTGTTCATAATCATGTGTGTGTGTTCATAATCATGTGTGTGTGTTCATAATCATGTGTGTATGTTGTGTGTGTTCATAATCATGTGTGTGTGTGTTTATAATCATGTGTGTTCATAATCATGTGTGTATGTGTGTGTTCATAATCATATGTGTGTGTGTTCATAATCATGTGTGTGTGTTCATAATCATGTATGTATGTGTGTGTGTGTGTTCATAATCATGTCTGTGTGTTCATAATCATGTGTGTGTGTGTTCATAATCATGTGTGTGTTCATAATCATGTGTATGTGTGTTCATAATCATGTGTGTGTGTTCATAATCATGTGTGTGTGTGTTCATAATCATGTGTGTGTGTTCATAATTATGTGTGTGTGTGTGTGTTCATAATCATGTGTGTGTATGTGTGTGTGTTCATAATCATGTGTGTTGTGTGTGTGTTCATAATCATGTGTGTGTGTGTTCATAATCATGTGTGTGTGTGTGTTCATAATCATGTGTGTGTGTGTGTGTGTTCATAATCATGTGTGTGTGTGTTCATAATCATGTGTGTGTGTGTTCATAATCATGTGTGTGTATTCATAATCATGTGTGTTCATAATCATGTGTGTGTATGTGTGTTCATAATCATGTGTGTGTGTGTGTTCATAATCATGTGTGTATGTGTGTTCATAATCATGTGTGTGTATGTGTGTGTGTTCATAATCATGTGTGAGTGTGTTCATAATCATGTGTGTGTTTGTGTGTTCATAATCATGTGTGTGTTCATAATCATGTGTGTGTGTTCATAATCATGTATGTATGTGTGTGTGTGTGTTCATAATCATGTGTGTGTGTTCATAATTATGTGTGTATGTGTGTTCATAATCATGTGTGTGTGTTCATAATCATATGTGTGTGTGTTCATAATCATGTGTGTGTGTTCATAATTATGTGTGTGTGTGTGTTCATAATCATGTGTGTGTATGTGTGTGTGTTCATAATCATGTGTATGTGTGTGTGCATAATCTTGTGTGTGTGTGTTCATAATCATGTGTGTGTGTTCATAATCATGTGTGTGTGTGTTTGTTCATAATCATGTGTGTGTTCATAATCATGTGTATGTGTGTTCATAATCATGTGTGTGTGTTCATAATCATGTGTGTGTGTGTTCATAATCATGTGTATGTGTGTTCATAATCATGTGAGTATGTGTGTGTGTTCATAATCATGTGTGTGTATGTGTGTTCATAATCATGTGTGTGTTCATAATCATGTGTGTGTGTGTTCATAATCATGTGTGTGTATTCATAATCATGTGTGTTCATAATCATGTGTTTGTATGTGTGTTCATAATCATGTGTTTGTGTGTTCATAATCATGTGTATGTGTGTTCATAATCATGTGTGTGTATGTGTGTGTGTTCATAATCATGTGTGTCTGTGTTCATAATCATGTGTGTGTGTGTGTTCATAATCATGTGTGTGTGTTCATAATCATGTGTGTGTGTTCATAATCATGTATGTATGTGTGTGTGTGTGTTCATAATCATGTGTGTGTGTTCATAATCATGTGTGTGTGTGTTCATAATCATGTGTGTGTTCATAATCATGTGTATGTGTGTTCATAATCATGTGTGTGTGTTCATAATCATGTGTGTGTGTGTTCATAATCATGTGTGTGTGTTCATAATTATGTGTGTGTGTGTGTTCATAATCATGTGTGTGTATGTGTGTGTGTTCATAATCATGTGTATGTGTGTTCATAATCATGTGTGTGTGTGTTCATAATCATGTGTGTGTGTGTTCATAATCATGTGTGTGTGTGTTCATAATCATGTGTGTGTTCATAATCATGTGTGTGTGTTCATAATCATGTGTGTATGTGTGTGTGTGTGTTCATAATCATGTGTGTGTGTGTTCATAATCATGTGTGTGTGTGTTCATAATCATGTGTGTGTGTGTTCATAATCATGTGTGTGTTCATAATCATGTGTATGTGTGTTCATAATCATGTGTGTGTGTTCATAATCATGTGTGTGTGTTCATAATCATGTGTGTATGTTGTTTGTGTTCATAATCATGTGTGTGTGTGTTTATAATCATGTGTGTTCATAATCATGTGTGTATGTGTGTGTTCATAATCATGTGTGTGTGTGTTCATAATCATGTGTGTGTGTTCATAATCATGTATGTATGTGTGTGTGTGTGTTCATAATCATGTCTGTGTGTTCATAATCATGTGTGTGTGTTCATAATCATGTGTGTGTTCATAATCATGTGTATGTGTGTTCATAATCATGTGTGTGTGTTCATAATCATGTGTATGTGTGTTCATAATCATGTGTGTTTTGTTCATAATCATGTGTGTATGTGTGTGTGTTCATAATCATGTGTATGTGTGTTCATAATCATGTGTGTGTGTGTGTTCATAATCATGTGTGTGTGTGTGTGTGTTCATAATCATGTGTGTGTGTGTGTTCATAATCATGTGTGTGTGTGTGTTCATAATCATGTGTGTGTGTGTGTGTTCATAATCATGTGTGTGTGTGTGTTCATAATCATGTGTGTATATGTGTGTGTTCATAATCATGTGTGTGTGTGTGTGTGTTCATAATCATGTGTGTGTGTGTTCATAATCATGTGTGTGTTCATGTGTGTTCAATCATGTGTGTGTGTGTTCATAATAATGTGTGTGTATTCATAATCATGTGTGTTCATAATCATGTGTGTGTATGTGTGTTCATAATCATGTGTGTGTGTGTTCATAATCATGTGTATGTGTGTTCATAATCATGTGTGTGTATGTGTGTGTGTTCATAATCATGTGTGTGTGTGTTCATAATCATGTGTGTGTGTGTGTGTTCATAATCATATGTGTGTGTTCATAATCATGTGTGTGTGTTCATAATCATGTATGTATGTGTGTGTGTGTTTTCATAATCATGTGTGTGTGTTCATAATTATGTGTGTGTGTGTTCATAATCATGTGGGTTCATAATCATGTGTGTATGTGTTCATAATCATGTGTGTGTGTTCATAATCATGTGTGTATGTTGTGTGTGTTCATAATCATGTGTGTGTGTGTTCATAATCATGTGTGTTCATAATCATGTGTATGTGCGAGTTCATAATCATGTGTGTGTGTGTTCATAATCATGTGTGTGTGTTCATAATAATGTGTGTGTGTGTTTGTTCATAATCATGTGTGTGTTCATAATCATGTGTATGTGTGTTCATAATCATGTGTGTGTGTTCATAATCATGTGTGTGTGTGTTCATAATCATGTGTATGTGTGTTCATAATCATGTGTGTATGTGTGTGTGTTCATAATCATGTGTGTGTATGTGTGTTCATAATCATGTTTGTGTGTGTTCATAATCATGTGTGTGTGTTCATAATCATGTGTGTATGTGTGTGTGTTCATAATCATGTGTATGTGTGTTCATAATCATGTGTGTGTGTGTGTGTTCATAATCATGTGTGTGTGTTCATAATCATGTGTGTGTGTGTGTGTTCATAATCATGTATGTATGTGTGTGTGTGTTCATAATCATGTGTGTGTGTGTGTTCATAATCATGTGTGTATGTGTGTGTGTTCATAATCATGTGTTTGTGTGTGTGTTAATAATCATGTGTGTGTGTGTTCATAATCATGTGTGTGTGTGTGTTCATAATCATGTGTGTGTGTGTTCATAATCATGTGTGTCTGTGTGTTCATAATCATGTGTGTATGTGTGTGTGTTCATAATCATGTGTGTGTGTTCATAATCATGTATGTGTGTGTGTGTTCATAATCATGTGTGTGTGTGTGTGTTCATAATCATGTGTGTGTGTGTTCATAATCATGTGTGTGTGTTCATAATCATGTGTGTGTGTTCATAATCATGTATGTATGTGTGTGTGTGTGTTCATAATCATGTGTGTGTGTTCATAATCATGTGTGTGTGTGTTCATAATCATGTGTGTGTTCATAATCATGTGTATGTGTGTTCATAATCATGTGTGTGTGTTCATAATCATGTGTGTGTGTGTTCATAATCATGTGTGTGTGTTCATAATTATGTGTGTGTGTGTGTTCATAATCATGTGTGTGTATGTGTGTGTGTTCATAATCATGTGTATGTGTGTTCATAATCATGTGTGTGTGTGTGTTCATAATCATGTGTGTGTGTTCATAATCATGTGTGTGTGTTCATAATCATGTGTGTATGTGTGTGTTCATAATCATGTGTGTGTGTTGATAATCATGTGTGTGTGTGTTCATAATCATGTGTGTGTTCATAATCATGTGCATGTGTGTTCATAATCATGTGTGTGTGTTCATAATCATGTGTGTGTGTTCATAATCATGTGTGTATGTTGTGTGTGTTCATAATCATGTGTGTGTGTGTTCATAATCATGTGTTTTCATAATCATGTGTGTATGTGTGTGTTCATAATCATGTGTGTGTGTGTTCATAATCATGTGTGTGTGTTCATAATCATGTATGTATGTGTGTGTGTGTGTTCATAATCATGTGTGTGTGTTCATAATCATGTGTGTGTGTGTTCATAATCATGTGTGTGTTCATAATCATGTGTATGTGTGTTCATAATCATGTGTGTGTGTTCATAATCATGTGTGTGTGTGTTCATAATCATGTGTGTGTGTGTGTTCATAATCATGTGTATGTGTGTTCATAATCATGTGTGTGTGTGTGTTCATAATCATGTGTGTATGTGTTCATAATCATGTGTGTGTGTGTTCATAATCATGTGTATGTGTGTTCATAATCATGTGTGTGTATGTGTGTGTGTTCATAATCATGTGTGTGTGTGTTCATAATCATGTGTATGTGTGTTCATAATCATGTGTGTGTATGTGTGTGTGTTCATAATCATGTGTGTGTGTGTTCATAATCATGTGTGTGTGTGTGTGTTCATAATCATGTGTGTGTGTTCATAATCATGTGTGTGTGTTCATAATCATGTATGTATGTGTGTGTGTGTGTTCATAATCATGTGTGTGTGTTCATAATCATGTGTGTGTGTGTTCATAATCATGTGTGTGTTCATAATCATGTGTATGTGTGTTCATAATCATGTGTGTGTGTTCATAATCATGTGTGTGTGTGTTCATAATCATGTGTGTGTGTTCATAATTATGTGTGTGTGTGTGTGTTCATAATCATGTGTGTGTATGTGTGTGTGTTCATAATCATGTGTATGTGTGTTCATAATCATGTGTGTGTGTGTTCATAATCATGTGTGTGTGTTCATAATCATGTGTGTGTGTTCATAATCATGTGTGTATGTGTGTGTGTGTGTGTGTGTTCATAATCATGTGTGTGTGTTCATAATCATGTGTGTGTGTGTTCATAATCATGTGTGTGTTCATAATCATGTGTATGTGTGTTCATAATCATGTGTGTGTGTTCATAATCTTGTGTGTGTGTTCATAATCATGTGTGTGTTCATAATCATGTGTATGTGTGTTCATAATCATGTGTGTGTGTTCATAATCATGTGTGTGTGTGTTCATAATCATGTGTGTGTGTTCATAATTATGTGTGTGTGTGTGTGTTCATAATCATGTGTGTTCATAATCATGTGTATGTGTTCATAATCATGTGTGTGTGTTCATAATCATGTGTGTATGTTGTGTGTGTTTTCATAATCATGTGTGTGTGTGTTCATAATCATGTGTGTTCATAATCATGTGTATGTGCGTGTTCATAATCATGTGTGTGTGTGTTCATAATCATGTGTGTGTGTTCATAATCATGTGTGTATGTGTGTGGGTTCATAATCATGTGTGTGTTCATAATCATGTGTATGTGTGTTCATAATCATGTGTGTGTGTTCATAATCATGTGTGTGTGTGTTCATAATCATGTGTATGTGTGTTCATAATCATGTGTGTATGTGTGTGTGTTCATAATCATGTGTGTGTATGTGTGTTCATAATCATGTGTGTGTGTGTTCATAATCATGTGTGTGTGTTCATAATCATGCGTGTATGTGTGTGTGTTCATAATCATGTGTGTGTGTGTTCATAATCATGTGTGTGTTCATAATCATATGTGTGTGTGTTCATAATCATGTGTGTGTATTCATAATCATGTGTGTTCATAATCATGTGTGTGTATGTGTGTTCATAATCATGTGTGTGTGTGTTCATAATCATGTGTATGTGTGTTCATAATCATGTGTGTGTATTTATGTGTGTTCATAATCATGTGTGTGTGTGTTCATAATCATGTGTGTGTGTGTGTGTTCATAATCATGTGTGTGTGTTCATAATCATGTGTGTGTGTTCATAATCATGTATGTATGTGTGTGTGTGTGTTCATAATCATGTGTGTGTGTTCATAATCATGTGTGTGTGTGTTCATAATCATGTGTGTGTTCATAATCATGTGTATGTGTGTTCATAATCATGTGTGTGTGTTCATAATCATGTGTGTGTGTGTTCATAATCATGTGTGTGTGTTCATAATTATGTGTGTGTGTGTGTTCATAATCATGTGTGTGTATGTGTGTGTGTTCATAATCATGTGTATGTGTGTTCATAATCATGTGTGTGTGTGTGTTCATAATCATGTGTGTGTGTTCATAATCATGTGTGTGTGTTCATAATCATGTGTGTATGTGTGTGTGTGTGTTCATAATCATGTGTGTGTGTTCATAATCATGTGTGTGTGTGTTCATAATCATGTGTGTGTTCATAATCATGTGTATGTGTGTTCATAATCATGTGTGTGTGTTCATAATCTTGTGTGTGTGTTCATAATCATGTGTGTGTGTGTTCATAATCATGTGTGTGTGTTCATAATCATGTGTGTGTGTGTTCATAATCATGTGTGTGTGTTCATAATTATGTGTGTGTGTGTGTTCATAATCATGTGTGTTCATAATCATGTGTATGTGCGTGTTCATAATCATGTGTGTGTGTGTTCATAATCATGTGTGTGTGTTCATAATCATGTGTGTATGTGTGTGTGTTCATAATCATGTGTGTGTTCGTAATCATGTGTATGTGTGTTCATAATCATGTGTGTGTGTTCATAATCATGTGTATATGTGTTCATGATCATGTGTGTATGTGTGTGTGTTCATAATCATGTGTGTGTATGTGTGTTCATAATCATGTGTGTGTGTGTTCATAATCATGTGTGTGTGTTCATAATCATGTGTGTATGTGTGTGTGTTCATAATCATGTGTGTGTGTGTTCATAATCATGTGTGTGTGTGTGTGTTCATAATCATGTGTGTGTGTGTTCATAATCATGTGTGTGTATTCATAATCATGTATGTTCATAATCATGTGTGTATGTGTGTGTGTTCATAATCATGTGTGTGTATGTGTGTTCATAATCATGTGTGTGTGTGTTCATAATCATGTGTGTGTGTTCATAATCATGTGTGTATGTGTGTGTGTTCATAATCATGTGTGTGTGTGTTCATAATCATGTGTGTGTGTGTGTTCATAATCATGTGTGTGTGTTCATAATCATGTGTGTGTGTTCATAATCATGTATGTATGTGTGTGTGTGTGTTCATAATCATGTGTGTGTGTTCATAATCATGTGTGTGTGTGTTCATAATCATGTGTGTGTTCATAATCATGTGTATGTGTGTTCATAATCATGTGTGTGTGTTCATAGTCATGTGTGTGTGTGTTCATAATCATGTGTGTGTGTTCATAATTATGTGTGTGTGTGTTCATAATCATGTGTGTGTATGTGTGTGTGTTCATAATCATGTGTATGTGTGTTCATAATCATGTGTGTGTGTTCATAGTCATGTGTGTGTGTGTTCATAATCATGTGTGTGTGTTCATAATTATGTGTGTGTGTGTGTTCATAATCATGTGTGTGTATGTGTGTGTGTTCATAATCATGTGTATGTGTGTTCATAATCATGTGTGTGTGTTCATAATCATGTGTGTATGTTCATAATCATGTGTGTTTGTGTGTGTGTGTGTTCATAATCATGTGTGTGTGTTCATAATCATGTGTGTGTGTGTTCATAATCATGTGTGTGTTCATAATCATGTGTATGTGTGTTCATAATCATGTGTGTGTGTTCATAATCTTGTGTGTGTGTTCATAATCATGTGTGTATGTTGTTTGTGTTCATAATCATGTGTGTTTGTGTTCATAATCATGTGTTTTCATAATCATGTGTGTATGTGTGTGTTCATAATCATGTGTGTGTGTGTTCATAATCATGTGTATGTGTGTTCATAATCATGTATGTATGTGTGTGTGTGTGTTCATAATCATGTGTGTGTGTTCATAATCATGTGTGTGTGTGTTCATAATCATGTGTGTGTTCATAATCATGTGTATGTGTGTTCATAATCATGTGTGTGTGTTCATAATCATGTGTGTGTGTGTTCATAATCATGTGTGTGTGTTCATAATTATGTGTGTGTATGTGTTCATAATCATGTGTGTGTATGTGTGTGTGTTCATAATCATGTGTATGTGTGTTCATAATCATGTTTGTGTGTGTGTTCATAATCATGTGTGTGTGTTCATAATCATGTGTGTGTGTTCATAATCATGTGTGTATGTGTGTGTTTGTGTTCATAATCATGTGTGTGTGTTCATAATCATGTGTGTGTGTGTTCATAATCATGTGTGTGTTCATAATCATGTGTGTATGTCTGTGTTCATAATCATGTGTGTGTGTTCATAATCATGTGTGTGTGTGTTCATAATCATGTGTGTGTTCATAATCATGTGTGTATGAGTGTGTCTGTGTGTGTTCACTTGTGGGTGCCTAGGAACTCCAAGTTAACAGCCACTGTGCCTGGATCATGGTTTCTCAGCGTCAGCATCTCTCCCATTTGAGACCAGAAGGTTCTGCCTGGTCAGGGCTTCGTATCGTAGGATGCTCAGAAGTGTCTCTGGTCTCTAGCACCAGGTGACAGCAGCTCCCGTAGTGAGAGCAGCTGGCACATCTGTGGACATTGTCCTCTGGCCACGCCCCAGGCTGAGAGGCAGGCTCTACCAGGAAGGTGCTGTAAGCATCTTTTTTTAGAATGTACACCTATATTAAAGCTTTCTTCTCCTAAAACAGATATAAAGTGTCTCGTGCATGTAAAAATAAATAAAGAAATGCTGCTTGGATTGCCTGTCAAAAAACAACCCAGTTGGATGAAACTGAGTTCACCTCAGTATTTACAGTGAGTGCGCTCAGTTTATTAGTCTCAAAATAGTGATGGAAAATCACCTCCAAAGACTTGCTCTAGTGTCAGTTCCTTAGGAGACTTTGAAATGTTTATAAGCTTAGAGTGTGGTCCCCTGATGTTACAATGCTGCTGTCCTTTACTCTCCGTAGGGGACTGGTCCCAGGGATCCACGTGGACACCAGAACCCATGGGTGCCCAGGTCCCTTAGCAACAGGGTAGCATATGTACATACAGCCCATGAATATTCCTCTGTGGACTTCGGGTCTTCTTTTGGTCATTTGAAATACTTAATAAGGCTCCAAAGGCATGGTTCACTCAGGTGGTACATGGGGTGGTTCAACACCCCAGAACTACATAAAACTAGGCACAGCAGTATAAACCTATAACCCCACCACTTGGGAGGCAAGACGAGAGGATCAGAAGTCAAAGGGCATCCTTGACTAGATAGCAAGTTTGAGAAAAGCCTATGTAAGACACAAGACCCTATCTCAACACACACACACACACACACACACACACACACACCTTAACACAATGAAAATATACAAAAATGACTGCTGGATTATACTGTTTAGACAGAAATGAAAAGAAAAAAATTGTAAGAGGCAATTCCTTTTCCAAAGTTGCTTTATTTTTATTCTTTTAGGGGGAGTGCACTCCCGTGTGTGAGAACAGGTGCATTGGAAGCCAGAAAAGGCTAGCAGCTCTTCTGCAGCTAGAATTACAGGCAGTTGTAAGGCAGCTGACCCCATCTGGGAACCGAACGCTGGTTCTCTTCAAGAGCAGCAAGCCCTCTCTCTCTGGCCCCGAGTCCCAATTCTTAAAAGCGTTTTCTATGCAAACTGGCCGGATGCGGAGATGGAACGGTGGATAGGGACCGCCAACCATCTCTCTTAAAAAGCAATTCTGAATGGCTGTTACCTAAACACGGCTGATTTTCACAGGGCCACTCAGGAAAGCCGGACTACGAGCGCTCTAAAATCAGCAAAGGCAAAGGAAGTTCATCGCGGCACGTTTTATAAACTATCTGACAGTCGTACAATGATACTTGTGAGGAGTTTATGACACTGTGGGGAGAGGGACCATCCTACTGTCACGGAGGAAAGCATGGAGATAAAATAGAAACGTCTGGCTATGACTAGCAGGCACAACAATAGAAAAGTTCTACCCGCCATCACAGCCGAAAGATAAACCACAAAGTAACTGCTAACAATGCAACATGGGTAATTTTTCCTGCCTCCGGTTTCAAAATGTACCGACTCTCTGTGAAATAAACCGGATATAGGTGTAGCAAGAGAAGAGAACAGCGATGTTTAATTTTTTTTAATACTTCAAAATGATCACAAATTAAAATGAATCAAAATTTTAGGTAAGGCTGTGTGCTTGTATTAATCTAAATACAAAACCCCATGCAGTTAATTAAAAGTAATTTTGCCATAGAATTAAGCCAGCTCAAAAACTAGGCTATAAACTAAATGCATCTTTTTTCTAAACTCAGCACACCTGAGAAGGAAAAATTTGAGATCGATTGCTGCACAGATGGCCAGGGAAAAGTTGGACACAGTCAAATAAATTACAGGCAGGGAGCACTTCCTACGGAAAGTGCCATCATTTCCCCCCAAGCGTGGACCGCCTGCTTCTAAAACACAGGGTTTCAGCCAAAGTGACATCAAACCGTTTCTGGTCTGATTGGAATCGGCTGACCAGGGACGAGTTCCAGCGACCTTTGCAGTCCATCTAACTGTGCATCCCCACCCAGGGCGAGGACAACCCCAGACACGGTCGAGCAGACAGAAGGCGTCCTGCTCACCTTTGTCAGCCAGTGTTTGCCCAGCCCGGCCCTTCCCAGGTGGCTGCTGAGCCCCTGTTCCGCATCCCTTCCCCTTTCACGAGGACTCAGGCTAGATCTTACAATAGACCTCAAAGAGGGCAGCAGCTGCGTGCATCCGGTAGAAAATAGAGAAGGGCATGGCCAGGTTGACCACAATTATCCAGGGCTCAAAGCCAAAGACAATTTCCTCCAATCCGTTGTCATACTCCGGGCGGCAGCCAAAGGCAGGGGGGATCCAAAGCTGAAAGAGAAGAGGCAGCCTTCCTTCACCATTCCCCCACGCATCACGCGGACAGAGGCAACCGTGTGCTACAGGGACACCGACGACGCCCCCGCGGTGCTGGTGTTCACAGGTTCCTACCTGGCAGGCTACTGGAAGTTAACCAGACCCGGGGGAACTAACTTCACTGGTGGGCTAGGCCAGGATAAAGCCACAGGTGGACGGACTGTTACAAGGTGAGAAGCAGAAGCAGCATCATAGGCAGGTCCCTGAAGGTCACTCTAACGGACATGTCTCATCCCCAGACTGGTCCTCTCTGTCGCTCTGCTGCTAGGAAGTAAGCCCTTCTCCTCTGCGCTTCCACCATGATATCCTGTCACGGGCCTGGTAGCAAAGGAGCCAGCCAACCGTGGGCTGAAACCTTCAAAAATGGGAGCCCGAGTCCCCCCCTTCCTCTCTGGAGCTGTTTGTTGCATTTTGACACATCGAGGAAAGGATGACTCTCGTGCCATCTGTGGTGGGAGGCTCTCAAGACACCCGAGGTCCCTACTCAGATCCCGGGCACCACAGATGCTGACCCAGACTCCCACAGCGAGAGTCAGAACAGCCACGGCGTCTACGCAGCATCCCCCACCTCAGTGGGAGCCAACAAATCCACGAGCCTTCCTGAACGCTCTCCATCCCTCCCCTCGCACCCAGACACGAATCAACTCATCCATTTCTCTCAGTTCCAACAGCCCTTACGCCAACTCAGTGTTCTCCTGTGTAAGGGGAATACTCAACTCTCTCCAAGTCAACAGAACTTAGAGCAATAACCCACTCAGGGAACCTACGCCCTGTCCACATCACTCTCGGCCTCTTCCTTCCCACTGAACACTCTTTAGGTCACCAGGGCCCCTCTATAGCCCTGGCTCCTTCTCTTACTGCATGGTTCTGTCTCTCTTCTCCCTGGCTAGGACAGGTACCCTCTAGCTGAGCTGCCCTATGGAGAGCCTACATAGCAAAGAACAGAATTGTTTCAGGCCATTAACATCAGGAAACTCCCATCTTCCATCCAACAACCCACAAAAGGGCTGAATCCAAAACCCCAAAGGGAAGCCAACCTCGTGCTGCCTGGTGAGGCTCGTGAGCAGACATCTGGTTTCTCCAGGTTTGCCACACGGAGAGGCTACATGATAAATGGTTTTCAGTTGCTATGTTGGGGGCTATTTCTTACACAGCAGCAAGTGACTAATACACACTGATTACATACATACTAATACACACTTCATCCCCACACAGAACGCTCTAGTGTGTATCCTGACTCCCCCATTCCATCTCAGCCCTTTTCCAACCAACAGTCCCCTCTTCTGACTCCGCATTTGCTCAGACTCTTCCCGAGTCCCCTTCGCTTCTCCCTGCCCATAGCTCCTACGGCTGTCACCTAGGCCTTCGTCCTAACAGCTGGGGCCTCTGACTTCCACCCAACCCCATCTGAGACCTCTTGAACCCCATCTGAGACCTCTCAGGACTAGAGCCCAGCTCAACTTGCTCTGCCTTTCCTGTTTCCCTTCTTGTCAGCAGCATCTCCCTCCCGAATGCTCACTCCAGGCTCCAAGTGTCATGCGTGTTCTCCCTCTGCCTCTCACACATCGCTGTCCACAGCGAGACACCCCGGTCCTCCCGAGCACCCCACCTCCACCCGCCCAGCCCTCCCTCTGCTGGGACGCTGCTCCCCACTGCCTTCTGTTCCCACTCATTGGCCAGGAAGATTTCTGATTCTTAAGGTGAGGACAATGGATTGGTTGATTTAAAATACCCAGGGCTAGGGAGATGCTCGGCAGAAATGTGCCTGTGGGGTGTGTGTTAGGACCACATAGAGAGCTGGCTGGGAGGGACTGGCCTGTCACCCCAGATCTGATGCTGGAGACAGGTGGACCCCTGGGGCTCATTAGCCAGCTAGTCTAACCAGCTGATCAGCACAGGTTCAGTGAGAGATGCTGGCTGGCAAAAATAGGGTAGAGAATTGATTGGAGAAGACATCTCAGTGTCAGCCTCTGGCCCCCACACACTCGCTCACACACACGCATGTGCATGAGCACACAGACACACAGACAGACAGAGGGAGAGAGGGAGAGAGGGAGAGAGGGAGAGAGGGAGAGAGGGGGAGGAGAGAGAGGGGAAGGGAGAGAGAGAGAGATAGACAGACAGAGGGAGGGGGAGAGAGGGGGGAAGGGAGAGAGAGATAGACAGCAGACAGACAGAGGGAGAGAGGGGGGAGAGAGAGAGGGGGGAAGGGAGAGAGAGACAGACAGACAGACAGAGGGAGGGGGAAGAGAGAGAGAGAGAAGGAGGGGAAGAAGGAGGGAGGGAGGGGGACAGAACATCAGCTTGCTGACCATTACCGAGATGTTGCAAAGGAACAGAAAGGCCGTGATGTTCCTGAGGAGTCTCCTCTTGGCGCCGCCCTGCAGGAAGTCCGGGTAGCGTGCTGTGCCCGCAGCCCCTTCCCAGCCAACCTCCTGGTCTGCTTTACCGCATCCCTGCTGCAAGTACAGACTGCCATTGGCCGCGGGTGACCCATCCTGAGCCGCCCCCAGGCTCCCGAGACTGGATGCAGCCAGCACGGCGGCTTCGCCACTGCAGACTGTGACCACTCGCAGAGTGCGCACGTCCTCGGGGACCCCCTCGGGCTCGCGGTGCACCGACTCCATGATGAAAAGGTTCTGGACGTACTTCTCCACGATCACCAGGACAGAGTAGGGCAGATTGTACCAGGTGTACGACGGCCGGGTCTCAGCGCAGGCGATGGCCAGAATGGAGCCCCAGGAGAGGAGCCAGGAGCCCGAGGCCGTGGCCACCAAGAGGTCGACATCCAGCTTGCGGGCAGGGTTCTTGGACTCATCCAGGGACTTTTCGTCCACCCGGTAAATCCAGCTTCCCGCCAGCCCAGCGGCCCCCATGAGCAGCAGCACCGTGATAGCGTACAAATAGAACATGATGAGCGCCGACTCGCTCTTGGACTTGGAGCGGCCGATGTGGATCATGTACACCACGACCACGGCGATGGTGGTGGCCAGCACCGTCAGGCCCAGCGCCGAGCCCACCAGGATGCCGTCAGCTCTGCACCGCATCTTCTGGTGCCCAGAGCTGTCCACCCTGCGTCCAATGTTCTTCCACAGCACGTAGAGCATGGTGGAGGCCAGGATCTGGTACTCGATGTTGAAGGGGTACAGGTAGTAGATCCCGTGGGAGAGGGCGGTGCAGAGGGCCGGCGGTGTGCAGTTACACTGCGGTGTGTGGTCATCCAGAGCTAGGGTGGCAGGTAGAGCAGAGACAGCCGTCAGCACGGACCAGGAGGCCGGCGAGCCCAGCAGCCTGGACCTCTCCTCCAGACCCAAAGTGAACACAAGCTGTGTTTAACATCGATGGCCTCAGCCATGTCCTCTCTGTCTGTGGGCATGCAATGACACTATGATTCGTAGTATTGGAGAGCTATACTGATTGCCACGTGAAGTTGGTTGGGAGCTACCGCTGAACCTCAAAAGCAGGCTGTAGAGAGGGTTGAGACTATGACACCGCTGGGTAAGAGAGGGGGTGTCGGCGATGGGTTGGCCCTTAGACTGACGGAGGAGAGATCTGAAAGCATGTGCATCAGATGGTGACAGTGTTCTTCCTGGTGGAAAGTAGCAGGGGGTTGAGTGTGCTTCCCTTCGCGCTCTGATCATCTCTGAGAATATGATGTGTGTGTGTGTGTGTGTGGTTTTCAGGGCTCTCTGAGAAAGCTCTCACCGAAATGCCGCTAGTGTGGCCAGTGTGTCTCTCCACACCAGGAGAGACAGAGATCTCTCGCTGTCTGTGCGACCTCATCACTTTTCAGTGGCTCGGGGTCTCCACCCATTAACAGTTAACACTGCTCACCTCAGAGTAATGAGCCTTGTAAAATGCTCAGGGCCCTGCCAGGTGGTCAGCAAGTGCCTAATAAAAGTTTGCTTCCATTATGGAACTGTCACTGCTGCGGCCACTATTGTTCAAGGAGGGAATAAAGCCAAAGCCCTTCCCACCAGAGGGCTGTCAGGTCACGTGCACATCCTGACATAGCCACATATCTGCCCAGCCCTGCCCACAGCAGGCTACAGTGGAAGGATCTTTGAAAGCAGGGGTTTTCACAAAGTGCTTTTACAAAGAGGAAAGGCACGTCCAGAGAGGTTGAATAACCTCCACAGGTCACACAGCCAGCACTTGGTGAGAACAAGAGCAGACGTGACCCCCACTTCCCAATGCACTGTGCTCCACCCTGCCTTCTCCTCAGTCCAGATGTTCTCAGGCAGATGTGGTAAAGTCATACACGCTCAAGAACTCCAGGAGAAGACGTGAGGGTTAACCCCACCCCACCCACAAATAATGAGCCAAATGCAGTCAGCTAAAAACCTTCACAGGCACAAAGGCTGGCTGAACTCAGTGCCTGAGGCTCCCCAAAGCTCACTGGCCAAACTCTCAGAAGAAAGATTTGCTGAGAGAGGCATAATTAAAATGCCAACAGAGAAAACCACCAGTCTTCCACAGTGAAGAACAGGCAGAGTTCTCCAGCCAATGGGCTATGAGACACAGACCCCCAAATGATACCCTGGGCCGGCCACATGCCCCGGCCAGGTGAAGCCTATAATTACTGCCTTGGACAGCCAGGATGAGGGCCTCTGGGGCTAGAGAAACAGTCAACAGCAGGGGCTATCTGCTCAGGTGGCTCCCCTTACACCCGGATGGTCCAGCAGGGGAAGGCTCCCTCACCTACGGTGATGTTGCCGAAGCCCAGCGTGATAAGCCGCTCCTTGTGCTCATTCAGCTGGTGCTTTGACTCGTTCAGAACGCTGTTGGCCCACAGCAGCAGGTTCGTGAACACCGAGTGGATCACCCCGAACCTGAAAAGCACAAACACCAGACACCTTCTCCTGAGCGCCCTTGGAAAGTGTCGAGCCCACGAGTAAGACTGTGTCATCCGCACACACACCATCCTCCTCCCTCCGCCACTGGCCCAGCTGCTCTGGCTGAGATCACAGTGTCTTGGAGTTCTGCCTCTACCTTGAACGTGCCCGTCTTCAATTCGGTGTCTGTGGTACGTCAGAAACACTGCATCATGGAAGCGGGGATGGATCCGGGGAAGACAATTCACTAAAGGCAAGCAACCACGCCCAGAGCCCACTCCCTCTCCAAGGGGGATCAAAGAGACAATGAAGGGTTGGAAGGCTGGTGGACCACGGACGTCAGGGACACCCTCACTGTTGACTGACCAGCCCAGAAATCGCCGTCCATCCCCTCTGCTTTCCCACCTGCCGATAAAGACACTGAAACACTCCACACAGGCGTGCTCGTGGCTACCTTGCAGCTGGCCTTGGCCATCCTTGCTGGGGCAGTTAACGTATAACCCACGATGAATTACTGAAAGGCTTTGGCTTACTCGACGACGTAAGAAAGAACAGGCCTGCTTACGGACCCTTCCCTTCAGCATTGTCTCCTTCAGCAGTTTGAGGACATGAAGGCTGACGTTGTGGCTATCAACTTGTGGCCACGAGCCAACCAGCATGGGATGAAGCCCCGACCCACTGAAGACGCCAGAGTGGAAATGACACGCTGGGTTCTGACGTCCCGGCTCGGCTTGGCTCGGGAATTCTCCCATCACATCTCGAGTAAGTGGCCACGGCTGGGATGGTGTTTAGTATCTTAGTCCAGAGTCTTGCCCTTGCCTGTAAACCACACCGCCGCCTCATCAGGAAGGCGGCCCGTGTGCAGATAGACACTGGACTCCAGGGAACGGGAAAGAGACGGGAAAGGTGCATGGTCCCCACGTGGTCCCTGCCTGCTGTGAATTCCCTGCATCCCCTTGTGGCTGTAAGTTGCAGTTGTATCCACGTAGGATAGCTTCTGGACACTCTACAGGCCCGGCAGCCTGGCTGTATCCGTGTGGGATAGCTTCTGGACACTACAGGCACATCAGCCTGGCTGTATAACAGTACATTCAGGAGGAGAGCCTACAAGCAGCTGTGGGTACCCCATGTCTTACCCACAGACAGCCAAGTGTGCTCCTCTATCCAGCTCAGAGACCACTTATCCATAATTCACTTATGGAAAAACAGGAGCATCCATATTCCTGGCCCTCCCTGCCTCTCCCCTGAGTGTCCACCCCAGCGGAGCCCAGGCCTCCTAAGAGCCAGGACAGCAGCACCTTCTGGTGTGATACGGCCACCCTTGGCAGCTGCCCAACAGCCAGAACTAATGCAGAATGAAACAGACAAATGGGTGTCTGTCCATCCGCCTGGTCCTGTGCCTGCCCTGTTGCTACAACTTACTGCCAGCTTGCCCTACACAGCCTTTGACAGACCGGACAATGCCAATACCCTCTGGCAGGTGGCTTTCTTTATTACAGTGCACACAGCTGCCCTTCTGTCTCTCCTTTCCCTGTTCCATGCAACACTGCCCAATCCTGAGCCCGCTGAAGCCACAGAGGCAGCGTGGGTCTCCAAGGTTTGGTCACACATCTGCCCTGAGAACCATAGCCTCCCAAGGCCAGTTTGAAAAGAGTCCTGCAAGCTAAGGGCAGGCGTCATGCTCCATGCCCGAGGCCCACTGTTAGTGCCTGTCCACGCAGACCATGGTGGCAGGATGCAAGCCCGGGAGTCATTCCTGGTAACCATGTATGCTTCCTGAGATGTGTGGAGAACCATGGTCCCTCTCAACTACAAGTTGGAGAAAAAAGATGGAAAGCCCGAAAGGGAAATTCCTCACCTGGAAGAACCTTCCAGAAGCTACTGATAATGGAGGTTGTTGCAGAAGTTTATTTTTAGTTGTGTTTAAAATACTATTTTGTGCGCTGTTGGGTGAGGGGCTGCCTAGGTCTTGGCGTTCTGTATTGTCTGCAGGTGTTGGGTTTATGTGAGGACGTTTGATTGCAGATGATCTGCACATGCTATCAGTAGACACCTGAGGAGTTCTGGATCAATAAAACCCCTGAGCTCAGATGCTCCCAGTTCCTTTATCCAGTATGGTGCTGGCCAGGATGGTGGTTGCCTCTGCTGAGGTCTGGCAGGGTTTGCACTTGTGCCTCCTGGTCCTTGGTGAGCCACACCGTAGGTGAACTGCTACGGGGGATTATAGACGGGATGGAGGATCCACGTAGCTCTTGCAGAAGGCCGGCGAGGTCAAAAGCCCATGCTGCCCAGCCGGAACTGCAAGACTGTCAGCAAGTAAGGCCAGCCCTCCCTAGGGGAACACCGTGGATTCAGCTCGAGCCTCAGGCATGACATGTGCTTGAGACCACCTTGTTTTACCTCTTATTTTTTTTTAAAGCTGACATCTAAAAATCTAAAGGTGGTAGAAACTCAAAGCGTTCGCCATCTTACTCAACACAGTGACAGACCAGAAAGCACCCCTCACGCTGGAATGGGCATGGACCTAATGGGATAGCAGCCATGGACGACTGCCTAGGCTGGCCCCTGTCTCGGCATCCCTACAGAGACAACAATGGCCCTTGGCCTCCTGACTCTTCTGTCTTCTATTTCTGAACCCAGGATTACAGACAAGAGCTTCCACGCCCGGTTTACTCAGTGCTAGGGACCGAGCCCAGGACCAGGCACGCTAGACAAATGTTCTACACTTCCTCAGCCCTGAGAGTTACCAGTGATGCCTTCTGGAGGTACTGGGTCTTAGTGACTACCACTGCCCCTGGCGGAGCCAGGTGAGCATATCTCAGCCCCTGCCTACCTTGCTCAGGAGGTGGGGTTTCTGGCATTCCTACCCTAAGGTTAAAGATCATAACCAAGGTTAAAGCCACTGAACGAGCCACATGGTAAACACTCCGGGGTGCCTCTTACACAGCCAAGGACACCTCAGCATCATACCCACCCACCCCGCAGCACCGGGCCACTAGTCCTGAGCAAACCGGAGACACATAGGATGCACCTAGTGAAAGACTCGATATCTAGGTCTGCAGCCTGTTGAAGACATTCTATCCAGGTGGTCACACAACAACCCATCTTCTCGAAGCCATCGGTCATCTCAGATTCTGGAAGGGAGGAGGAGTTGATTCCCTCATGGAAAGGGTGTACGGAACTGGATCTTCCCAAAGACAAAGTGCTGATTCCTTGATCTATCCACATTTAACCCGCCCTTGGAGAGATCACGTCTTCCTTCTGGACATTCTTCCCTTGACGGCATAATCACCAGGGAGAGCTGGTGGCAAGCCCACTGCCTGATAAACACAGGTCACGTGCTTTGTATCATTTATCCTCAGAGATCGGCAACCTCACTACTACCCACCTCGCAGATGAGTAAACTGAGGGCCATGAAAGGGATGTGGGTGATGACAGCAGAGCTCCCACCTGCATCCTTGCCTTCCAGGGACAGCCCTCCCTTCCATCTGGAAGCGCTTCGCTCTTGGGCAGAGTGCGAAGCTGCTCTCAGGGTTTATAGCCTCAGCAGGATGTCAGTCCTGGGTCTGGTTTGTTCTAAATGTCTCATCTAAACAAATATCAACCAACACGTAAAGCAATTGCTTGCAGTTTTTACCTTTCCAACGTTTTGAAAGACAGGATAACATCCTTAGCGTGGACCCAGATAAAATAAACCTGGATGGAGATAAAGGAAGACATGTTAGTGGGGAAACTCCACCTGCACAGTTGAGAAGTTATAAAACTGGG
Source organism: Cricetomys ansorgei (assembly GCA_026225945.1). Lineage (NCBI taxonomy): Eukaryota > Metazoa > Chordata > Mammalia > Rodentia > Nesomyidae > Cricetomys > Cricetomys ansorgei. Next base: position 31,695,811 of record JAMJFZ010000435.1, on the reverse strand, counting down.
AGAAGCAGATGACCTTCCTGATCATAGCAGGGACATTCTACCGTAGGAACAGGGACCCAAGGAGCAAGGTAGGGCCTCCCAAGTCAGGAAGGAGGGCTGTGATTACTTGAGAATGTCTGCTATGGATGGAGATCTGTATTTGATTGAGGGTGTCTCCTGAGAATGTAGGGTTACAAATGATTGATGATATCTGCTGTAGATGGAGCTGTACTGCAATTGATTGAGGATGTCTGCTCTGGCATAGGTGTATGGGCACAAGTTCATCTGTCACAAAACTCACTAAACTTGTTCTTAGTCATATGTCAGGTTTTATCCAATAATTTTTCATCAGAAACCAAAGGCTGAGTGCTTTCAATGAAGACCAGGACTGGTTTGGGTTGGGCTCCTTCTGACTCTCCCTTATGCTAACTTGCCTCTGGCCATGGCAGCACTAACAATGCAGAGAAGAGGAGGAGGCACAGATGCTGGCACAGGCTATCTCCTTGTGGGTCTGAATGCTTGGAATCAGGGGTGCTTCGGGTTCCAGAGCTCACATGGGTGACCCCAGTTAAACAAAGCCATGACAAACCAAAATGGAAAAGGTGTGAACCTGGGAGGGGACCTGGTGGAGGAGGGGCTGTCAGTGTGGAGGGGGTCAGAAGGGTGGAGAGGAATGTAATCATATCATGTTATATACATGCATAAAGTCCTCACAGAATGAGTACATTTTTTAAATAACAGAAAATTTGGGTTAAGGATGGTTAAAAACAGAAAAGAGACAGCTCAATCAGGAAAGTATTTCTGTGCAAGCATGGGGACCTGAATCCAATCCCCAGAATCCACAGAAAAGCTGAATGCTCATGGCTCACTGAGCAGATAACCTAGCTGAATTGCCAAGCCCTAGCCCAATTAAAAAAAAAAAATCTGTCTCAAAATACAAGATAGATGGTATCATAGTTAGCTTCAGCCGTCAACTTGACACAACTCAGAGTCACTTGGAAAGAGGAAACCTCTGTTGAGGAGTTGCTTCCGTCGGATCGGCCTTTGGCTATGAGTGTGAGGCATCTTCCTGATTGCTAATTGATGTAGGCGGCTCCAGCCCACTGTGGGCGGTGCCATCCCTACACAGGTGCACCTGAGCTGTGTAAGGGTGGTCGCTGTGGGGAAGGGGAATGGCACAGCCGTTAACATGATTGAATCCCAGCACTCACGTGACAGCTCATAACCATCTATAACTCCAGTTCCAGGGGGTACAACACCCTCTTCTGGCCTCCATGGGCACAGTCATGCAGATGAAACACTCACACACATAAAACAAAAATAAGTTTTAAGTAAGCAGGCTTGAGAAGGCAATCCGGTAAGAAATGTCCCTCCGTGGTCTCCGCCTCCAGGCTCCTTCCTTGAGGTCCTGCCCCGCCTTCCTTCGGTGATGGACCATAACCTCTGAGCCAAATAAATGAGCTCTGCCCCCAAGTGGCTTTTGCTCGGTATTTCTTCACAGCAACAAAGAAGCTAATTAGGACAGATGGCTTCTAAAGAATGTATACACGGCTAACCATGCTTATTGATACACTATACATGCATGCATGCACATATACATGCATGCACACATGCACACATGCACTCCTGCATACACACATGCCCCATATGACCTCAGGTCCCACTTAGGGATAATAGCTCAGAGTTTGGCCAGGAGCTTCCCAAGACACTTGCGTGTCCATGCTGACGGTAGCATTGTTACCAACAGCCAAGGAGGGGAGCCACCCACATGACACCCACAGATGAAGAGACGCACACAGTGTGGGGTACACACAGTGATATCTGATCCAGCTTTCAAAGGGGAGAAAATTTTCAATTCTGCACAACCTGAAGACGTCACGCACAGGGCGCCAACCAGGAGGGAACATAATGTGGCAGGGCTTCAGTCACGGCTGCCTAGAGTATTCTGTCTCAGACGCGGATGGAGGGGTGGCTGCCAGAAGTGGCGGGTGGGAGACTGTTTAAGGAGGAGTTTCTGTTGCAAGATGAGAGGTTTCTGGATGCGGGGATGGTTACACAGTCACGGGACCGTGATTAACGCTACTGAACCGTAAGTACCGCGCTCTGACCACCGTTTACACAAGCGTAGTCAGTTTTTATTATAAAAAATATCTGTTTTTCATTCTCTAGTCATCTTGTAGCAAAGCACACAGTAAATGTCTAATGGTCACGGAAGGGTCAATTGATGAACTTACCGAACACCTGAGTGAGGAGACTAGCGATCTCTGCCCACTGATGTGAATATTTTGGAAACACCCTTCTGACTAGGCTGTTCCTCTGCCTAAAGCTCTCAGTGGCTCACAACTTCTCTCAAGATGGACCCCAAGCTCCGGAGACAGGCCCTCAGCTCTCCCTGATGATTCCTGCATACTGGCCCTGTGCGAAGCCCAGTTCATGATCAACACCTTTCATCTCAGCAAGCCTGAGCAGAAGGGCCATGATTGGCCCCTCTCCACAGACAACTCCTGAGAGGTCAGGGAAGGCTGAGGAACTTACCCAAGGTCACACTAATGGCCTCAATCCGCCAGAGTCCAAGCCTAGGAGACCTACCAAAAGCCACGACTCCCGACTACACCACCGCCTACCCCAGACTCATCGCCTCTCTCACCCCACCTGTGGGAAGGTCACCTGCTCACAGTGGCCTTTTCAGGGACTACGGCTCATCCCCAGCTCCAGCTCAGGACATTGCCCCGGCAGACGTGGTACCTCTCCCCACACAGGCCAGACACCCTTTTCTATGCTCTGCCACCTTGACCAGAGGACCAAGCCACATGGGTTAGGTCAAAGGCTTTCTGCAGTAGATGGGGGACTACATTAACTGAGGTTATCTCTATAGATCTAGGGCTAAATCCGACTAGGGATGCCTGCCGTGGCTGTAGGGCTGCAGATGACTGGGGATATTATTACAGTGGCATTGAAAGACCAGAGCTCCACTGAGACTCTTTAAGGAAAAGCATTTCCTCCTAGCCTAGGGAACGAAATCTCTGCCCTGGGTGGAGACCTAACATTCCAGTCTACACAAAACATAGTCATGAACCCAGCTGTGTCTGTCTATCACCTGGTCAAGGGACTGCCCACAGGAAGGAGGATTCACTTCCCGCCATGTTAAAGATATGAGAGGAATAGTTACTCCCTTAATGGGATAATGTACTTTCCCTTCCCAGAATCCCCACCCTCTGCGCAGTCACTAGAACTGCAACCACTAGGACTAAGTTAAGTTTGCCGGTTTTTCTGAATTACTCCGAAAGTGAGACTTTCTTTTTCTCTCTCTCTCTTTTTTAAGCCTCGTTTTCCTTCTTTGGGATAACTTTGTGGGCTTTTTCACTCTCTATGGAACCTGCTCCCTCAAGCAGCTGCTTGTCTGTCATGTGGCTGTTTGCTAACCTCCATGTCTAACCCAAAAGACCTGGTTTTCTCTCCTCTCATCGCCCTCTGGCAGCTGCCGGGACTCGCAGCTCGGTGGCTCTGTTTTCTTCTAAACACTAATAGAACCGTCTACAAGCTTCCTTCTGAGTACTTTCTTAATCTCTTTTATTAATGAGACTAAGAACCCTGAGAGAGGACCCTAGTTTTTCCAGAAACATGTGGTGCCCCAGATACGGCTTCCCCAAATTTCCAGTAACAATATTTGAGGCAGATGGAAGGTTAAATTAGACTGAGAATTTCTGCTGTGGTGGGGACTGCGTTTGACTGAAAGTGTCTGGTGTAGATGGGGCTGCATTTGATTGAGGGTCTCTACTGTAGATGGGGGCTGTTTTGACTGAGGGCGTCTACTATAGATGAGGGCTGCATTTGATTGTAGATGTCTGATGTAGATGGGGCTGCATTTGATTGAAGATGTCTGGTGTAGATAGGGCTGCATTTGATTGTAGATGTCTGGTGTAGATGAGGGCTGCATTTGATTGAAGATGTCTGGTATAGATGAGGGCTGCATTTGATTGTAGATGTCTAGTATAGGTGAGGGCTGCATTTGATTGAAGATGTCTGGTGGAGATGGGGCTGCATTTGATTGAGGGTCTCTACTGTTTTGGGGGGCTGTTTTGACTGAGGGCGTCCACTGTAGATGGGGGGGACTGCACAAGCTACCATCACCATGTCGCAGAGTCTAGTTGTCTTAAACACATCTACAGTCCTGGAGGCTAAAAGTCCAAGGTCAAGATGTCAGCAGAGTCAGTTTCTCCCGGGCCTCTCTCCTGCTGTGAGCACCTCCTTTCCACGTGAGACCTCACATGACTGTCCCTCTGTATGTGCCTGTGTCCTCACTCGCCTTATGTGGACACCGCTTGTTGGATCAGAACCACCCCAGTGATTTCATTTTCCTCTGAAAGGTCCAGTTCTCTACTACTGGCCCATTTTGAGATGCTGAGAACCAGAGCTCATCAAATGCACGACACAGCTCTGACTGCTAGGTGGTCCCTCCCTCTGAGCGAGCTCCCAGTCCTCCCCATCTGGCCACCGCGGAACCAAGCTGCCCAGTCCCGTCTGCCCCCGCCTCTCAGCTGGTCCTGCCTGGGATGATGTGTTAGACACACTCCTATCATCTGAGCTGCCTGCTGAGCCTGATAAATGCGTGAAGTAGAGGTGGCTTTGAATAGAAGACCTTTTTAAATATGTTTTCCTTTCATGGAGTTCAGCACTGTTTCTGAATGGTGTTCTCAAGCTGTGAATCCAGAGACGGCTGACCAATAACAGTCTCACTGGACCAAGTTCATGGTCTTCCAAAGTGACTCATGAGGAGTAAATATCTCTGAGCTCCGGTTCCTTCCTCTGAAAACTTAATTCTGCCATCTACTGCAACGTGGACAAACCTGGAGGAGATTATGCTAAGTGAAATGTGCTGGGCACAGGAAGGCAGATGGTGCATGAGCCCACCGTGTATGGAATCTCAAACATGAAGACTTGAATACACAGTGGAACAGAGACTGAGTCGGCGGAGGAGTAGGCCGATTCAGGCTCAGGGCCCAAGCCGGCAAGCGTGCTGAGTACTGTCTAGAGAGCTGAGGGGGGGATAAGGTTACAGCGGGACACTGTGTGGCCCACTGCAGGCTTGCTGACACTGGCTTATATGTGCTCTCAGCACCAGCAAGACCACGGGGGGAAATGGAGGCACCAGACCCAGCAATTCTCTTGACTGTGATCACCCACCATGTGTATACATGTAAAAGCATCATTCTGTACGCCTTAAATACATAAAATAAGGGAGAGTAAAGATACGATCCAGCATCTCTTCTTATGTCAAAATGTTTGTTATCGATTAGTACACTGTACATAACTGTGCTTGCTATTTCTCGTCCGCTGGCCCCAAATCCCTGCTGGAAGCAGCTTAAAGGAGGGAGGCTTGCGCCAGCTCACAGTTTCAGAAGGTTTTAGTCCCACACGGTGGGGTTCGTGGCGGCAGGAGTGTTGACGGAGGTCTGCCACGTAATGTCAGACCAGGGAGCAGAGAAAGGGACCAGAACAAGGCCAGAGCCAGTGGTTGTGCTTGAAGCCATCAAAACAGCCCGGTGACCCATCCACCACCCAGGACCTACATCCCGAGGGCTCTGTGGCCTCCAAAAATAGTGCCACTCTGTGAGGAACGAGAACGCAACCCGTGAAGACACTGTGTGCCCTAAAGCTCTGTAGAGATGTCAGCCGTGACTGTCCTCATCAGAGCAACTCACAGCCACCAGAGAGCCTGCTAAGGCCAGACACCATCCTGGGCTCTATCTCAGAGTCTGTTCAGCCAGGAGATATGCTTTCTGCCTACAAGCTACGTGTTTAAGGGGTGTCTATCAAACCCTCACTTCTTAG
>JAMJFZ010000435.1:31600000-31685000 GCA_026225945.1 Cricetomys ansorgei | reverse complement strand
TACACGAGGCAAGAAGATGAAAAGCTGAGTTCAATGGGAGGAGATAAAGCATGGGTGGCTGGCTCTGTGAAGACAAAGGGCAGGGTAAATCTCTGGAGGGCGAGAAGCTGTCTCTGCGAAACTTACAGGTCGGAGCAGGACCAGATGGGAAGAGGAGAGGGGCTCTGAGAGTCTGGTGATTGAAAAAAGAAAAGAAAAAAGTTAAGGGAGGTAGAGGCAGCAGGCCATGTTACTTGGCAATAATCCAAGACCTGCACAAGATACCCAGCCACTTTTTCTCTTCCGTGCACCAAAGACCAGCATATTGAGCCCTAGGCTTGTTTGGGGACAGTCCCAGAGTTAGTCTACATCTCCATTCGCTGGGAGGACACTCCCAGTACATCACCAGCCCTCATCTACCCCCACAGCACACGCATGCCGGGAAGCTCACCACCCCCTCACCGTGCGTCATCAAAATCAGCACTATTGCTTAGGTTTGGAAGTTCTTCCTTATATTGGGGTACAGTCACACACAAACCCCCAAGGGCTCTCATCCTCTCCCCTGCAGCTTCTGACACCACCCACCCACCCACCCACCCAGTCACCCACTGCGGCGGCTTGACTAGGAATGCCCATAGGCTCATGTATCTGAATGCTTGGTCGCCAGGTCACCAGTGTCACACCAGGGCGTGGCACCGCTAGGAGGCGTGGCCTTGTTGGAGGAAGGGTATTGCTGGAGCTGGGCTTTGGGTTTCAGATGCCCAAGCCAGGCCCCGTGTCTCTCTCTTCCTGCTGCCTGCCCATCCTAATGTAGATCTCTCAGCTCCTCTCCAGCACCATAGCTGCTGCCTGCCGCCATGCTTCCCGCCATGATGATAATGGACTGAACCTCTGAACTGTAAGCCAGACGCAATCAAATGCTTTTCTTTATGAGAGTGGCCGTGGTCATGGTGTCTCTCTACAGCAATAGAACACTAAGACACTCGCCCATGCATCTACTCATACATTCCCCCCATCAACCCGTCCGCTCATCTATACACTGACATACGTAGACACCCACACACCGTCCATCCACCCATTCACCCAAACATGCACCCGCCAGTCCGCCCACCCACCGATGCACATTAAATACATGTACACCCATCCATCCTCCACCCACCCACCCATCAACCACGCCACACGTAGCTTCCGCTGATTCTGTTACTCTACAGATGCCATCTGGCCCTCATCGTACATTAAGTCTGATGCTGGATCTCAGGACATTGTAGAGAGATTCAGGAAGTGCCTGCACCTTCAGGAACTCATGGCCTGTTCAGCCTGACAAATAGTAACTGGATAATACAATCTCCTGCCGACGGGTGCTGGGCAGAGCCGCAACCTGAGAGGCGGGGTAGCCTGATAGTGGCAGGAAAGGCTTTCCAGACAAGACTTTTTTGCTCAGAAGCTCAGGGCTGCTTGGAAGCTGACAGATGAAGGCCTACAGCATTTCCCCCAGGGGACTGCCACGTCCTTCTGTCTTCTGGACTCAACATCTGTTCTCCCCACCACCACTGTCCTACAAGCATGAGACCTTACAGCCCTGCTTCTTTTCCAAAGAGTGCAAAGCCTGCATCCAGGTTTGGGGCTGTAAGTGAATGGATGCAGGCTGGAAATGCAGCTCAATTGGCAGAGTACTCTCCTAACAAGCACAAAGAACTGCTTCTAATCCCTCAGGCTGCATAAGCCAGGTGTGGGGTGCACAGCTGTAGTCACGTGGAAGGTGGAGGAAGGAGCATCGGGAGCTCAAAGTCATCCTCACTACATAGCAAAGCTGAGGCTGGTCTGGGATGCACAGGAGACCCTGTCTTTAAAAAGAAAAGGAGCCTGGCAGTGGTGGCACAAGCCTTTGATCCCAGTACTGTGGAGGCAGAGGCAGGTGGATCTCTGTAAGTTCGAGACCAGCCTGGTCTACAGAGTGAGTTCCAGGACAGCCAGGGTTACAACAGAGAAACCCTGTCTTGAAAAACCAAATTAATTTATTAAGTAAATTTAATTTAATTTAAAAGAAAAGGAAAAAAAGAGAAAAGAGAAAGAGAGGAAAGGGAGGGGAGACGGAGGGGAGGGGAGAGGAGGGGAGAGGAGGGGAGGAGGATTGCAGGACTTGGCAGGGCTTCCAGGCAGCATCAAATGTCTCAGGGTCGCCGCTGCTCCCTCCTGCGTACCCGTCTCTCCCCCTCAGCCGGGCGCACCCATCCAATTTGGGTCTACGTATTTTACTCGGGGCTTTCCTCGATGGTTAGAACTCGGGGAGCCTCCTGGGAGTGTACTTGTTCCAAGGCCATGCAATTCCTTCCTAGCTGATTTTCTGTCCTGCTAGTCTCAGACTCTGAAGACAGAGATACCATTCTGTCCACAATGCAGAAGAGGTCCCATCCTCCCCTTCCTTAACAGCCTGCGAGGGGTCCCCATGAACCACAGGACAAGGCCTGCCTTGCTGAGTTACACATGAGTCCTGGGATCGCTCTCTAGGCCCCCAACCCTCTCCAGATGCCTCATTCGCCTTGTGCATCATGTTTCACTGTGATGACGTATTCTCCTCTCAGCTAGAAGCTCTTCTAAGCAGTTTACGTGCACAAAGTCTCTGATTCTCGTGACAACTTGATGTAACAGGCAACAGCAAAATCCCCATTTTACAGACAAGAAACTGAGGCAGAAACGTTGAGCTTCATGCCCTGCCCAGGGTCCATGCTTCCGTCCTCCACTGTCTGCCACCCTCTACTGTCTCCCCTCCTCTTGCCTTCCCTGCCCACTCTATACCAGGCCATGCCCAGTGATGCATCCCTGCATTGCCAGAGACTAGCAGTACGGGGTAGGAAGAGTAGACTCTCGGTCTAGGCTCCCCGAGTAAAAGTCAAACTGAGATATTGCCCCAGCAAAAGTCCGAACAGACATGGCTTCCTTCTCCACTGTCTGGGGCAGGGGTCCAAGATCCCCCTGCTCAAAAGGCAGGGTCGGGGGAGCGAGGATGTCACCTGTCCATCATACTGTCACACCACCCAGCCGGGGGTCTGTTTCCAGGGACAGAAAGCTGGTCTCCTCCTGAAGCCCTGTCAGCGTCACCAGCCAGTGACATCTCAAGACTCTCCAGACACAGGAAACTTCGCCCTTGAAGAAAGGAAGCCATCACAAGTGTGGAAGGACACTTGGAAGGAGTTTCTGTTATTTTGGTTTCTGTAAAAATGCAAAATGGCATTTGGATTAGGTTTGCGTTCCCGCCCCAGCTGTGGTAGAGTTGTTTACGAGATGGGTTTGGAATGCTTGATGCAGGTGGCTGTGATTTGGTTGGGTGCAGTCGTTCTGGCACCTGAAGCTTGTCTTTGGGATTGCATGCCGCATGGGTTTATGGGGACTTTTGGCTTAGGTTATAAAAAGTCTGAAGCTCTGAGAGTCGTGGTGGGCATTGGTTGGTGGTTGGTTGGGTTGCTGTGTTAGTTAGTGTGAGAACAGAGGTTGGAGAGATTCGAGCTTAGGACAGCCTAAAAAGAGGCTGTGAGACTTTTCTTTTTCTGTATTAAGGCAGCTTGCAAAAGCAGTGAAGATTTCTATCTTTCCTTTCTCCTCCCCTAAATTGAGGGTAAAAGATTGTAGCATACTGCTACACACAAGAGCACACATCCATCTCTTGGAAGTTTCCAGAACAGCCAAATCTACAGAGGCAGAAAGCAGACTGAGGGCTACTGAGGGCTAAGGGAGAATGGGATCTGTTACATGGAGATCTCTCTCTGAGGTGTGAACAGTCCACCTGACACACTAGAATGACCTGGGAAGGAGTCTCAGTGCAGAACTGTAGATGGTCTGTAGGGAATATGAACTATCTGGGTTTGGAAGATTCAGCCTGAATGCAAATCATTTCACAGGCTGGATCCTGGACTGAATGAAAAGAGGGGGGGGGGGGAGGGAGAGAGAGAGAGAGACAGAGAGAGAGAGAGAAAGAAACAGCAGGCAGGTATTAACCCCTTGCTGTCTGCTTTTGAAGGTGGATGTGAGTTTCTTCCAAGCTCCTGATGCTGTGACTCCCCTGCATGAGGTGCTGTGATCTCAGACTGTGGCATTCTGAGCTACATAGACCCTTTCCACCTTAAGTTGCCTTGTCAGGGCGTGTCATCACAACAAGGAAAGTGAGACAAAGTGCTAAGGGCAGTCGGCTGTGGAGATGCCCACACATCCACACCGACAGTCAACAATGGATGAAAAAGAGGCCATGAATTTGAAAGAGAGCAAGGGTGTGTATGAAAGGGAATTACATCATAAACTCAAAAAATAAATCATCATCATCACCATCATCACCATCATCACCATCACCATCACCATCACCACCATCATCATCATCACCATCACCATCACCATCACCACCATCATCATCATCACCCATCACCATCATCATCACCATCATCACCATCATCACCACCATCATCATCCATCACCACCATCATCATCATCACCATCACCATCACCATCATCACCATCATCATCATCATCATCACCATCATCACCATCATCACCATCACCACCATCATCACCATCATCATCATCATCATCACCATCATCATCACCATCATCACCATCATCATCACCATCATCATCACCATCATCATCACCATCATCACCACCATCATCACCATCATCATCACCATCACATCATCATCATCACCATCATCATCACCACCATCACCATCATCACCACCATCATCACCATCACCACCATCATCATCATCACCATCACCATCATCACCACCACTGGCTTTGTTCATTTCAAATGAGAAATCAGCTCAGACAGTGACATGGGCTCCTATGCCAGTGACAGGGATGGACCCCAAGCAAACAGGAGTGTCTGGAGGAAAGCAAGGCTGTGGACTAAGATGAGCCTGTCCTGAGTTGTGAAGTGGAGCTCAGGTGCATTCTCAAGCTTGCTGTGCCTGAAGTCAGCAGATGACAGCCAGGGTGCCGTGTTTCCCCCTCCCCCGCCACCACCTAACTGCCTCCTTCCTTCCTTCCCCTTCCTGATCCCTTCCCCTCCTTCCTTCTCTGTCCATGGCCAACTTGCCTGATGATACCAACACACACACACACACACACACACACCACACACACACATAACACACACCAATACACACACACACACCACCAACACACACACACACACTTTCAGTGTGTCGCTGTGGACAGCCTCCTTCCCAGCAGGGACCAGTGTGTTCCCTGCCTTCACCTCTGCAGCGTCTCCTGTGACCACCTGGACCAGCCTCTCTTAGAAAGCTCACATCTGTCCCTTTATCTCTGGTCCCTTAGAAACACTGATCTCAGACCCTCAAGCAGCCATTTCCAGGGATAGCCTCTAGTGGGATATTGGGCAGGGATCTGCAAAGCCACAGAAGAGATGAGCCTCACTTAAAAAACAAAAACTGTGAAAATCTGAATTGTGGAATAAATTCACCCCTGTTCATAAAACACCTGTGACTGGCTGTGGGGTGCCTGGCATCACAACACACTCGCTAAACGCAACCGTGACCATCACTGTCCCCAAATTTTTATTTAAATGATCTCTGGTCTTGAGACAGGCAAAAACCAAGAAAAAGATAACTCTCAACTTCACCATGTTCTGAGCAGGCTAGCAATGAAGAAAAGCAGAATGTGGTGATTAACCGGCAAGCAGGCTGCTCTCCGGGTGATCAGGGGGCAGGCACAGGCCCTGGCTATGGTCCTCCCTTCTAGAGGAACTCCTCCCTCCCACAGCAAAGACAGAGTTAGATCCAGGTGCAACATTACTACCAATTATTTAAGTAAGTTAGGTTTTTGTTTTTATTGCAAAGAAAATATTTCCTCCCTCACAGGAAGTAGAATGGAACATTTCTTCCTCAAAGAGGTATCTTGCAGATCAAGCCAAGGCCCACAACTTCCCAGAGAAAACCTCTGTGCCTGGAGTTCCCGGGGGAGGGGGGGTGGCGCCTCCATCCCAAAGCATCAGCCTCAGGACACTGACCCCCCCCACAGACAGGACTGAGACTATGCCACAAACCCGCTTTCCAGCTAAGAGTCCAAAGGAAACCTCAGTCCTGCTGGGGCCAAGGTGCTTCCTCTTGGCACCTTTGTATGCCAACTGTCTTTTTGCTCCCGAATGAACCCAACTGTCCACAGGAATGGCCAGGGTCCAGGCAAACTGCTTTCTCTCAACATCTTCCTGCTCCTCCCCAGGAGGCGGCTGTGATTCTTATCTAATTCCTGTGAGAGGGAGGGCTCAGAAAGCTGGAGGGGACTGAGGCTGGGGGTGGGGGTGCAAGCTATATTCTCCAGGGCCAACAGCGTTCACATAGCACATGGTCTCAATGGCTGCATCACTGTACGACAACTCCCAGAGGACACACACCTCTTACCGTGTCACTGGGATCCCGCAGACCCCGGGCTGACTGCCCCTTTCTTCGTGGTATCAGACCCCCCACAGGACCACACCCTAGCCTTTACAGGTCCCTCGGCCAGCCACTCAGTTCCTTGGAGTCCTGGTCTCCCCAGGACATCATGAGCCCTCTGCTGTCCAGACTAGCTCCCCCTTTTCATCTCCTCCTGCCCTCTGCTCCATTCCCTCCTCCTGGGAGCCATTCCTGAGGGTCTGCACAGCTTACTCTCTCTGCCTGACCTGTTTCATCTCTGCATGGTGCTGGCAAGACATGAGTATGTCCACGGGGAAACCTGTGCTTTTTCCTGCTTCTCCCTCTGGCTTCCCAACCTTGGGAAAGACCAGGAAGGAGGGAAGAATGGAGGGAGGGATAAAGGAAGTGGAGGGAAGAGGAAACGGAACAAGCAGAAGGAAATAGAGGAAGGAGGTGGGAAAAGAGAAGAAGGGACAGTGAAGAGGACAGACAGGAAGTGAGCAGAAGGGGGAGGGTAGAGCTGAAGGAGAAAAGGATGGAGGAGAGAGGCAGAAGGATGCTTCTGCCGAAAAGAAGAGGTGGGCGCCCTCATCCTGGGGTGCCAGTGCACATGACACGGACCTCTCTGCCACCCCTAAGTCACAAACCCTTGAGCTCCCTTAAAATCTCCATTTTCAGTAATTTAGGCAGTGTGCTGGCTAGGTTCGGGTCAACTTGACACAGACTGTAGTCATCTGAGAGGAGGAAACCTCAACTGAGAAAAGGCCTCTGTAAGATCCTGCAAGGACTGCAAGGCATTTCTTGATTGGTGATTGGTGGGGGAGGGTCCAGCCTATGGGTGGGTAGGGCCACCCCTGGGCTAGTGGTCCTGGCCTCTATAAGAAAGGAGGCTGAGCAAGGCAGGAGGAGAAAGCCGGTAAGCCACACCCCTTCATGGCCTCTGCTCGGCTCCTGCCTCCAGATTCCTGCCGTGTTTGAGTTCCTGTCCTGACTTCCTCTGATGATGAACAGGGCTGTGGAAATGTAAGCCAAGTAAACCCTTTCCTCCCCATGTTGCTTTGGCCATGGTGATTCCTCAAAGCATCGGTAACCCTAACTCAAGACAGGCAGCTTGTGGTGGACTACAATTTCCCTGAAGGCTAGATAAACAGATCTCTGAAAGTCTCTTATTCAAGGCAAGAGGGTGGTCCCCATCTCCTAGATGAATGGGCCCTGGGGCCACACCTTTGAAGCCTCCCCAAGCATCCTCTAGTCCCACCCAGCCTGAGATTTCCCCCTCCGCAGAGGCTCAGCCTGGGGCTGGGCTCAGAGGGAGCCAAGGAGCTTGCCTGAGGTCGGTGTGTAAGAAGTGGAAAGCAGGCTCCAAGGGAAATTACAGTCTAAGATGAGACAGCAGGAGGAGGCCACCTCTGCCCTGGACGCGTCCGCTGCCTTTGCCCTGGATCCCAGCCCTTTCCCTTTGCCCTGCAAAGCCTTGGCCCCCTGTGACCTGTTTCAGTCTGTTTTCAAGATGAGCAGCCCCTCTGGCTTGCAGTCCTCCGACTGCCTGACTCGGTCAGGGTGTCCTTCAGGACCACACCCTAAGACTCCCTTCTTCCAAGTCAGGCCCATGTTGCTCTAGGACCAAGCACCACAGGTTCCCGCCAATGGGGTGGAGAGGCAGCTGGCTGGGCGAAAAAGGGTCCATGCCACAGCAAGGGTGGGAGTGTGGGCAGAAACACAGAACGGGGTTGTAAGAAAGTTTCAGGCTCAGGGAGGCCTTAACCCAGGCTCGGAAAGCAGGACAGAGGGGGGGTTGCGATGGCATTTCACAAGGAGCAACGGAGTATGCGAAGCCCTGGGGGCTTTCAATACGGACTGCAACTGGGAGTCTGGAACCCAGGATGAGGGCCGAAAGCAAAGCAGCCATCTGAGGCCAGATCTTAGATGCCTTGGGTGCCAAGACGGGCCTGAAAAATCGTCGCAACGGAACTTCAAGCAGGGAGAGAGGGCTTCGAACAGAGTCTGAAGGCAGAGAAGGGAAACCCGGGGGAAGGGCGAGAAGAGAGCCAGCGGAGGCACGGAGCTGAAGTTCGATCCCAAGGAGAGGGTGGTGGAGGGCGGCCGGGCTGCACTCACCGCGGAGCCAGCGCGCACCCGCGTGCGTGTCCTTGGGGCGGATGAGGCGGCGCTGCAGGTAGCTGCGGCCCACGTACCACAGCATCCAGAGCAGCTGCAGCAGCATGAGCGCGGTCAGCACGCACAGCAGGTCGCTCTTGCCCACGCCCGCCGCGTGCACGGCCCAGGCCAGCAGGAACAGCAGCCCCGCCACGAACACGTTCAGCCCGTACTGGCTGCTCAGAATCTCCGCCAGCTTCTGCGGGACGCTGGCGCCTCGCCGGGAACCAGAGGCCTGCGGACACCCCCGGGCCGGGGGAGACGGGGGCGGCGGGCATGCCGCGACCCCCGGCTGCCGGGATGCTGCGGGAGAGGAGGGCGCGCCCGGGCCCCCAGGCATCTTCCAGTCCGGTCCCCGGGCTGCTGCTCCCTCCCGCCCTGCTCGGTGCTCCTGGCTCCCGTCCTTTCCCCACGCCCTCTGGGCGCCAGCCCCGCTCGCCCGTGCCCTCCGACCGTGCCCTCCCCCAGTGCCTCGGTCAGGTCCCAGCCGGAGCTCCTGATGCCCGCTGCGGTCCCTGCAGCCGGTTGCCCCTGCTGCTGCACCTCTGCCCGGCCGGTGCCACCCGCACCCCACCCCCGCGCCCAGCCCGCCCACCCCACCCCGGCGCCCGGGAAACGCGGGACCGCAACAGGTGCTGCCCGCCGCCCGGCGGGGAGGGGTGGGATGCCAGGGGACACGCGGAGTCGTGGGCCCAGATCAGGGAGTCGCTGGGGGCGTGGTTGCGCCCAGGGTTTTGTCCCCGACCCCCAGAATTCTGGGTGGGCCCCCAGGGGCCGAGCGTGCATGGGCCCTTCCCATCTGTGTGTCCCTGCATCTGTCTACCTAGGGGTGTTTGTTTTGTCCCTCTGCCCCTCGACCTGCGAGTGCGTCTGGCTCAGGGTGGAAAGCAGAAGAGGGGCGTCTTCGGGGGGCGGTCTCTCCGTTTGTACCTTTGGAGTGTGCGGACCTGCCCGAGAGTCGCAACGCTCGCTGAGACTGGAGACTACCCAAGGAGAGGCCATGCCTCCCTCTCCTCCGGAGCTACTTCGCTTGCAGAGGTAGCTGAGCCGGGACAAGGGTCCCCAGCTGTCCGGTAGTCGCGAGTGTCCAATCGCTTCCCTTCCAAAGACTTTCACAGCTGCTGTCCCCCCAGGCGCTCGCCCCGGTGCCAAGAGGAAGCCTGGCCAGTTTCTGCGAAAGAGCGTCCTAAGGTCGACTGTGACCTGGAGGAGAGCCGGGAGGCCAGCAGTATGGCCTCAGACAGCAACGGGAGCAATCTAGACATCCGGCTAGGAGAGGGCAGCGCGGGGCAGAGCACAGGCCTTGCTTATTTAACGCTCTGTGCAGCCGATTTCAATTTTTGTTTGCACTGGTGATGACTGCTAAAGGGGGTAGGCTGAAATGGGACAGGAAACCCTGGGCCCGAGAAGCCCTGGGGCCTTACCTCATCTCCATTTGTTCATTCATTCACTCTATGTATAGATAACCCACACAGATGTTTTCTGCGCTCTGTGCTTGGCCCCAAGGACTCAGTAGCCTTACTGAGTGGGTGGGAGCCAGTGGTCATGGGAGAAGCTACAACAGACAGACACCTGTTTCCTTGGTGCACTGGGGAGGTGACCAGTAACCCCAAGGCAGCCTAGCCCTTCTAGGAGAGGCAGGCACCCAGGGAGCCTGAGAAGAAGGCTGAGAAGTTCCCAGGAGGAGGCAGCATCCGCAAGAGCTCTGTGCCTGAATAGCTACCCTCTTCTGGAAGGCAGGAGGCAGGGTGGTAAGGGGCTTCCAATGGATGCCACTCAGATGCCTCCACACGTGTCACTAGCCACCAACCCCCCACCAACCTGAGTTGAGTGCCCGGACCCCACATGGTGGCAGGGGAAGACAGATTCCTACAGGGAGTCTTCTGACCCTGCAGGGCCACAGTAGTGTGAACACACACTCAATAAATAAGTAAATACATTTTATCCTAGTCCCAAACCTATACCACTCCATCAATTCCCAAAAGCCATTGCTCACCAAGAGACCCCACTAATGTATCATGTCACCCTTCCTGCGTGCCTTTCCCAGCATCGTGTCCTGGTGCCTGATCACTGACATCAGAACGATGTTTTTCCTTCTGAAATAATGCTCAGAGTATAGAAGAGTTTCATGGCTGATGTGGAGGACCTGCTTCATGGCTGATGTGGGGACCCTGCTTCATGGCTGATGTGGGGTCCTGCTTCATGGATGATGTGGGGTCCTGCTTCATGGCTGATGTGGGGCACCTGCTTCATGGCTGATGTGGGGCACCTGCTTCATGGCTGATGTGGGGTCCTGCTTCATGGCTGATGTGGGGGACCCTGCCCACCTTCCATGCAGCTCCCTGATCCCTTCGCACATATCGGTGGGAAAGGAGTCAAAGTAGAAAGTCCCCACGGACAGAATCCGACCAACTGCTCAAGAAATCTCACTTCCATGTGACTACTTTTTCTCTCTGTGTCACTTCTTTTTCTAGACCTTTCAGAATAACTAAAATGGGCTCTGAGCTAATACTATGGTCGTGTGGGTGTGTACGGGGGTACATGTGTGTGTGTATGTGGGGGGGCTGGAAGAAAACCTTGGGTGTTGCTCCTCCAGCACAGTTCTTGCTCCCCACCCCACCCCAGTGTGTCACATGGGCCAGGAAAAGCAGTCAGTGAGGCCCGGGATCCATGACCCCAGCTCCTTAGTGCTGGATCTCAGTGTCTGTATGTGTTGGGGATTGAGCTTAGGTCTGCATACTTAGAAGGCAGGCATCTCAGGGCTGAGCTAAGGCCCCCCCATCCATGGTCACATCTTCATCCATGACAGCAAGACACCTATAAACAAACAGATGGGGATGTCAGTCTGATGGGAAGTCCTGTGCGCCCAGTCCAGGAGGGCAAATCCCCACCCCCACAGTGATGGGGGCCCGGCACAGCCACCTCCGTCAGGCAGATCCCCAGAGTGAAGTCCCAATGGGCTGCTTACAGCTAGGTTCCCTGTCGCCTTGTGTGACACCTGCTGGCTCTTGTGAGATGCAGATCTTCGTACAGAATCCATTCAGAGATCTAGCCTCAGCCCTCTTCTCCAGGATGCTTCTCTCTCGGATAGTTCATCTTTTCATTGGTCACTGAGCCTTCCAGACCCTGCCCACGGCACTGTGCAGGGTTCTGCTCTTCACGGCTCTTTACTCAGACCAGCAAACCCATCGGTCAGGCTTCACTCTGCCACAGTAAGGGCTTCTGTTGGCTACTGTCTGTCAGCGTTGGCACTAGGTGGTGCCAGCATGTCACGCAGAAGCACCTGTAAACATGGCCTGAGAGGCTTCTCTTGTCATGAGACAGTCTCGTGTTACTGTAGATATGAACTAAAGAATCGAGACCACGAGGCAGGTGTCATTTGGGGGTGGGGGAGGGGACCACCTGCTGGCCATCTTGTTTAGTGTCTCATGTGCCACATCTGCTTGATGGCACACACCTGTGTCTGCCCAACCTCATGATTGGGTAGATCAGACAATACCCAGCTCATCATGGAAGCTGCAGTGGTCACTTAATTCTCAGAAATAGAGGTTGTATAATGGAAAATAACTTACCTATAAAAGGCCATTTTTTACTCTACAACCCTTTAGATCTACACCGTGACTCTCCTGTTGGTTCCCGCCAGACTATATCCAGCACCTTTCGCCAAAGCCACCCCAAGTGTCCCTGGGATGGGGATGTTTGTTGGGATGTTACAGTCAAGTCAGAGCAGCCGGAAGCGCAGGCTGGTGGACCCGAGTCACCACGTTACCCACTCAGAACTGGGACGCTGGTCATACATGCATCTAAGGATGGTGAAAGCCACAGCCCTTCCCTTTAAAGCTGGGAAATTCAAGCCACCCCATGGAGAGGCCAACAAGGAATGAACCCCAAATCCAGCACCAACTGGCAACCCCAAAGAAGCATCTTGGAAGGGGCTCATCCAGTCTCAGCTGAGTCTTGCCCCTGTGAGGCAGAAACATGGTGTCCCTGCCAACCCCTGCTCAGATTTCAGATTCCTGAGCAGAATAAATGGTGGCTGTTGTTTCAAGCCACGTACAGTTGGGTGTGGTCTGTTATGCAGTAATAGGTACCCGGAACATACAGACGCAGGTGGAACTGAGTCCAAAGATCAGAGGAGGCCTGGGAGGCTTCACTGACCCCTGTTGACAGAGACACGGGGCCTTGTAAGGACAGATCTGATGGTCACAGGAGAAATGGAGCCAGTGTCGGGGGAGTGGGGGATGCTGTGGACATTGGCTCACAGCGTGCTGGACTCAGGTCTGTTCACTGCCAGGTTATGGCCCGTGTGACCCTCTCTGTCACACACATGGTAGAACCCATCCCCTGCACCTCATGGGATGAAACTTCCTTTTATTCTGAACATCTGTGGCTCAAGCTCAGGGTCTTACACATGCCGGGTAACACCTACCACCGTGCTATGGCCCAAGACCTTTTAAAAATTCTGATTCAGGATCTCCTATGGAGCCCAGATTGGCCTCACACTCAAAATCTTCCTGCCTCAGCCTCCTAGGTAGCTGAGATCACAGGCATTTGCCGCCATACCCCACTGTAATCTCTTCTCAACAGAGGAATGGAGAGATAGAAATTGGATAAAAAATTATTTGGTGGTTTTGCTGTCTGGGGTGGGGGGTGAAGAAACGGGCCTCACTGGAGAAGTCTAATGTTTGTTTGAAGTCTAATGGTGTTTGGCTGTAGGTGGGAAATCTACTGTATGCACATGCTGACAGGAACGGCTCAGCCCACGGCAGGAGAATTACTCTCACGGTAAGGTATGCAAAGGTCTCTAAATCTGCCATGGTGGCAAAAGCTTACATAACCCCGGCACTGAGAAGGCCAAGGAAGGAAGTTTACAAGTTTAAGGCCAACATGACCTACATGGCAAGTCCCAGGCTGGCCTGGGCTATGCAAGTCTCTAAACTACTGAGGGAAGAGAGAAAAACTGCAGTCATCCTTAGATTGTTTAGAAATGAATCATCACACTCCGGGGTGTAGAGTCCTCAGTCCCAGGGCCTGCAAACCTGTGAATCCCTGCTCCATTCTGGAATAGTCTACACTCTGGCCAGGGCGGCTGTGCTCTGTTCCCTTCTGTGCACAGAACAGGGCAGACTGCGATCTGTTTTAAAGCATCTGCAGACAGCTGACTAGAATCCATAACTTTTCCCACCACAAGGAACGCTTATTGTGAAAGTAGGCAGGCGACCCGGCTCAGCGCTGGAGAGCTCACGGCACGGGCGGGGCTCCGGGCTCCATCTCCAGCATGCCGAACTTGCAGACGGAGATTTATCCTAACCTCCACAGAAGCCCAGGACCCAGCCGCTCCCCCGGGCAACCCTGCCTGCCACCTCAGCAAGACCTGCTTCACAGTGGCGCCTCCATTGCCTTTGATGAATTTCACTTAAGGGGATCCAGGCTGCTTTACTGTTGAGTGCAGGATGTGTAGTGTACATGCGTGCGTGCATGCTCACGTGTGGAAGCACACGTGGGGTACGTGTGTAAGAAGGCTGGGTTAACATGGGGCTCCTCCACTGTCACTCTACCTTCTGTTAAGGCAGGGAGGGGCTCTGAACCTACAGCTCGACATCCAGGGTGATTGGGCTAGCCGGCTTGTTCTGGGTTTCCGTCTGGCTCCTGAGCACTGGGATTACAGGTGGGCTTCCACCTACCTCTGGCTCTTACGTGGGTCCTGGTTGATTAAACTCCCTCATGCTTGCACAGCAAGTGCTTTACCCACTGAGCCATCTCTCCAGCCCCCAGAGACTTTTTTCTACATAAAGCAGATTCAGTCAGGAACTCAAATCTATCTTTGTTTCCTGGAAACACCAGTGCCTCCCAAGCCAGGTCCCAGTAGTCTCGGGGAAGTCCTCATCTGCTTTCCATTCCTGCCAACTAAGTGCCATTGTTACCTGGATGTGTTCCCACCCATCTTAACACCTTGGCTTCTGCAGGGCTGTCTCCACCCAGGCTGCTCACTGGAACTGCACAGGGGTGCTTCAAGCAAGACAACCTGGCTTGAATCAGAGACTGGGCACCAGCAACCGCAGTGCAGTGCAGGGTTCAAAACTTGGTCTTGACACTGTCAGTGAGAGCACATGCTTGATTCTGCCACAGTCCTATCTTAATGGTCAGAATTCGCAACTGTTAATTTCAATATTCATTGTTCACAAGGGATACTCCTTTCCTTGGCTGTGGTGAGATGGAGTCACAACACTTACTTCTTTAATGGTTAGAATAAAATAAAGGTTGGGGGCTAGAGAGAGGGCCCAGTGGTTAAGAGCACATACTACTCTTGCAGCTCAAAAATGCCAGAGGATTAACACCCTATTCTGGCGTCTCTGGACACCTACACATAACCCCTCGAGATACACACACACCATATACATAATTACAATAAATATAAGCATTTTAAAAGCCCCAGAAATAACACGTGTAATAGTTTAGCATGGAAAGTACCAGATATGATGATCCTGTTAAAAATATGTGTGTGTGTGTACATACACACACACACACACACACACACACACGCACTTATTTAATGTACTAGAGACTAAAACTAGGGCCTCATGCATGCCAGACAAATACTCTAGAGGCCCAACCTCTTTGCTTTCTAAGACAGGGTCTCACTAAGTTGCCCAGGCTGGCCTTGAACTTGAGATCCTCCCATGTCAGCCTCCTGAGAAGCTTCAAGTAGTGCCACCAGGCCTGGCTCAAACAAAAATATTAAATATTTCAAAGTAACAGGTATTCTCCCTACCATCTTAGTTGGCCACAGTATTTGGCCCTTGGCTAACCAGGTTTTAAAACATAGATTTAAAAAATTCATGCCAAGATAGCTTATAAAACCTGTGTGAGAGACTATCAGAGCCCATGTTTCCTCAGCCATTCTACCTGGCAGGCCAGCAGTCTCCAGCCTGCCGGGACCTCACTGCTGACCCCCTGGCTAGGACTGGCCTGTCTGGTCGCATTTCTCTATTCTAAATGACAGTCTCTACACATCCTCACACAGGGACACAAACTGGCTCTACTGATCATGTCTGACCCACCATAAACCTGTTTCTCTTTCCTTCCTCCCTCCTGTTCATTGACAGAACACCTACTATGTGGACAGAGCACCTACTATGTGGAGAGACTAGAATGGGTGCCTTAGAATGTTATTTCTATTTCGCTAGCCCTGAAGGCAAGTACTAGTCCCAGTCTGCAGGTTAAAAGCTGAAAGCCCTCTGGTTAGTGTGTGGTGGGTGTGGTCTGCCTAAACACCACTGGTGCTTATGTGGCCATCAGTCACTTCTCGGGGACAAATCCACAAGCATCTCTGTGTCACAGAGCTACGACAGGTGTCATGGGAGCATATCTACACTAAGTGCAAACACTGGTTGCTACGGAGTCACTTAAGAACAGGTAACTACTCTAAAAAGAGACGTCATTATTTCCAGCTAACTCTAAATGCTAACAGCTAAAAACAGCAGCTAGTCCCAAATTTGTATTACAAAATGCACAAGAAAGTTATAAAAAATACTTTATTGATGTTACAGAAAAAAATTATTTATACTTACACATTATTTAAAGTACATATGTTGAAAATGCTAAAAACCCAGTAACTTACATAACAGTAAAATCCAAAGTAACAGGAAACCATAAATGCTTCCATTTGGTCCTCTCACTTAAAAAGCTGTGACAAACATGAGCCTCCCGGCGACTACAGCTGACGACACGATTCCTTCACGCTTGCGTGGGGTCGCCTCACACGAGGGTAGCTAGCCCTCCAGTGGCAAAGGCTCTGTAGACCTGTGAGCACGCTGTGCTCCTGGAGCGAGCCACGACAGTATCCAAAAATATGACAATACTTGTTAGTTCTGTGTAACACAAACTGCTGACAATCACTTGTCTGAGAACATGAACGAGAAAGATAATTTATTCTGATTTCAAAGGCAGATTTACAGAGTCACAATTTTTCCACGGACACCACTCACTTCGGAGACGCCAGTGCACACTAGGCCTCTCCCTCATGTCGGTGGCACAAACTTCATTTGCTTTAAACAGTCACGTGCTTAAGTCTGGAAGAAAACAGCATTATGTACAAAGTGAAACATCTTAAGCTCATGAATTTCCACTTAAAAACAAAGTATATATGTAGCCGGTAAGAGCACTGGCTGTTCCAGCAGGACTGGGATTCAGTTCACAGCTCCCACACGAAAGCTTCAACCTCTGCAACTCCCGTCCCAAGGGGTCCTATGCCCTCTGTGGGCACCAGACACACATGTGATGCACATACACACACACATACAAACAAACACTTACACACACAAATACAAGTGTTTAGAAAAGGAACAATCTGCACGCCTCCCAGCACCCAGCAGCTCTCATCACCAACCACATCCAGGCACATGGGAGTCAAAACCACCCCAACATCTGGAAACTCACAGCCAGAGCTCAAGATCTCCAGCCACGGGAGGGTAAGGTGGGAGCTGGGGTCAGCCGAAGCTGTGGGGTAGGATGACTCAGGGACCCTGAACTTCCTAAAGCGACATGTACAGGGACAAGGGGCCCACGAGCCTAGCAGTCCCGGACTCAGAGCCATGATGGAGGGCACCGTCTGTCAGCGTGGTGACGGCAGCCACGGCCTCAGACTAGTAACAGAAGGACCATGTGCAGCTCTTCTTTCTGGTCACACTCCCCACACACACTCCTTCAGCCGGGTACCCTGAGCACACCCCTCACCCTCTGAGCCTCACTTCCTGTCTGCAGACTGCCCTGTGGGATTGATTTTCTCCGTGTTCAGTGTGAGTGGCACGGAGGGACAATCTGTCTTTTTTACCTTAACCACAGCATGCCCATTCTCGACACTGTACACGCTTATTTAATAAACGTTTATCAACATTCCCAACCAGCGCAGGGGCTGGTCCACACGTAGATTCTCTAAACAGTACGTAAAGAATAGAAATTTTTTAAGATTTACTTTTACTTTATGCATGTGAGTATTCTGTCTGCATGCATGTACATACACCTGTGTGCCTGACGTCTGTGGAGGCCAAGGGTTAGATCTCCTGGAACTAGAGTTACAGGGGGCTTTGAGCTGCTTGGGGATGCTAGGAATTGAACCCAGGTCCTATGGAACAGTAACCAGTGATCTTAACCAGTGAGCCTAACTCCAGCCCCTGAAAAGAATTTTTTAAAAAGAGCTGGTATACTGTCCACCCAATATCTACAGAAAACGGCAGAATTTGTCCCAAACTGGGTAAGATCACCCATTACTCCATACTACTTCTAAGAGCCATCCAGCCAACAGTCATCCACACAATACAAAACGGCCTCACGTGAACTTATCAGCATTAAGATGCTGTCTTTATGAGTCCTTTAAAAGGCAGAATGCTGTCTCTGAAAAACAGGCACTTAGAACCGTACCTTGTGAAGACGGTCTCAGTCACTGTAGCCGTGAGTGCAGTGCAGACACAACAGGAAGTGACCCCAGGCAGTGTGCTGGGGTGCCCTCAGAAAGTGACTGCAAGGCGTTCCCCGTTCCGGTTAGAGACGGCACTCCAGGGCTCTTACCTTGAGTTTACCCGAGGAGTGAGATGAACATCACGACTCCCATAAACTGGGTGAAGAGCAGCAAGGGAGTGAAGAAGGACCACACATTCCACAGAGCCAGGTTGAAGCTGAAAGGAACCACAACCCACAGCTGACAACAGCAGCTGTGACACACACACACACACACACACACACTCCAGCTGACAACAGCAGCTGTGACACACACACACACACACACACACACTCCAGCTGACAACAGCAGCTGTGACACACACACACACACACTCCAGCTGACAACAGCAGCTGTGACACACACACACACACACTCACTCCAGCTGACAACAGCAGCTGTGACACACACACACACACACACTCCAGCTGACAACAGCAGCTGTGACACACACACACACACACTCCAGCTGACAACAGCAGCTGTGACACACACACACACACACACACACACACACACACACACACTCCAGCTGACAACAGCAGCTGTAACACACACACACACACACACACACACACACTCCAGCTGACAACAGCAGCTGTAACACACACACACACACACACACACACACACACACACACACACTCACTCCAGCTGACAACAGCAGCTGTGACACACACACACACTCCAGCTGACAACAGCAGCTGTGACACACACACACACACACACACACTCACTCCAGCTGACAACAGCAGCTGTGACACACACACACACACACACACACACACTCCAGCTGACAACAGCAGCTGTAACACACACACACACACACACACACACACTCACTCCAGCTGACAACAGCAGCTGTGACACACACACACACTCCAGCTGACAACAGCAGCTGTGACACACACACACACACACACTCCAGCTGACAACAGCAGCTGTAACACACACACACACACACACACACACACACACTCATTCCAGCTGACAACAGCAGCTGTGACACACACACACACACACACACACTCCAGCTGACAACAGCAGCTGTGACACACACACACACACACACACACACACTCCAGCTGACAACAGCAGCTGTGACACACACACACACACACACACACTCCAGCTGACAACAGCAGCTGTGACACACACACACACACACACACACACACACACACACACACACTCACTCCAGCTGACAACAGCAGCTGTGACACACACACACACACACACACACACTCCAGCTGACAACAGCAGCTGTGACACACACACACACCCCACACTTCAGAGTCTGGAGGCAAGGCGACTGACTGAGAACATCCATCCAAGCTGCCTCTTCAGACACAACACCACGACACAACGGAAAGGAAATGTCTGCCTGGACCAGGGATGGCAGGGGCCTCTGAGGGGCCCTGAGCCTCTGAGCATGGCTCAACAGATGCTAAGTCTCTCGGTCAGCATGTGTGATGGACCACAAACTCAAATGCCTGCAGCCTGCTTCATCATCTCAGGCATTATTATGGGAAAGAGATGAAATGACTCTTAAAACAGAAAAAGAGCAATGGTGTATAAGATGCTATAAAATCTTCATTGAAAAAAAACCAGTATTCTTGTCACCTAATAAAACACTTTCTAAAAGCAAAAGAGCGTCAATGACTGAACCAACAGTAGCAAAGCTAACAGGGGAAGCCATAAAAAATTAAGTTAGCTCTCCAGACACTATGGGTTTTAATATATAATCCTGGATAAATACAGACGTCAAATAACCACAAGCCACAGGTCTAAAACCAGCCTGACATTTCTTGGGATGCTCCCACCGCGGGAGACAAAGCGGAGGACTTTGTTGGCCCACCCTCCATGGAAGAGCCAATGCTGACCTCACGGTGGCAGGCAGCCCAACCGCGGCTGAAATTGGGTCAAAGAAAATGCATTTAGGAGGAATACGTTTAGCCTTAGGACTTTTCAAAAAAAAAAAAAACCAGAACCAATTTACATAAAGAACTGAAGACGAATGTGAAGCATGGTTTTCTCTAATTTGGAGATATTTTTCTGTAATTTACTGGTTTTTCTTCAGTGACAAGTATTACTTTATTTTTTAACAGCTTCTCTTCTTCACTAAACAGCTGTGAACTTACAAGGTAGATATTCACTCCGCATTGTGTGTGCAACAGGGACCGTTGGTTGAGCAGTCCTGGCATGTGCGCCCTGTGACAGACGTGTAACCTTTAAAAGTCACAGCTACGTCCACCGTGGAAGAATACAGGCTACGCTGTGCCACCAGACACACAGGGAGAGAGGGCGGGTTCCCTTCACACCTGGGATCATCAGCTCCAGGACCTCCAGATGCCCGAGTGCTGACGGGGAGAACTGTATCTGCAGCTCCCCGGTTCTTTACGGCCTGCCTCCAGGATCCATAGCACCACAGACAGTGAACTGCTACCCAAGGTACTGCTGCTATGTTGTTTAGAGTACAACAGAGAGAAAGACTGCACACGCTCAACACAGATGAAATCCACTTTTGGGGGGCAGAGCTGGCTGAGTCCATGGATGCAGAACATATGGGTAAGGACAGACAGCTCAACCACGTGGGAAGAGTATGGTGCTCTCTAGAAACTGGAGGTCATGTACACCAGGTGGTGCACTGACTCGACCCTCTGGACACAGGCACACACTCAGTTCCACAGGGCAGAAAACCACAAGTGAGCAGCACAACTGCACGTATGCAGTTAAATGGTAAATGAACGGTGACTGTGCAAATCAGCTAAAGGACAAAGCACAGAAAGGCTCTCCTCTCCCCCAGCAGGCTCTAAGACAGCGGAGACGTTGGTTACCTGCGGTTAAAATCCAGTGTAGCTTTGTCACTGGTGGAGCAGGTAGAAGAGCCCGGGGTTGGGGAGGGTGGCGCAGCCTTGTGGGATGCTGAAGCAACGGCCACAAAAGCGGGGCAGTGCCTGCCTGTGGCAGGGAGGTGCGTGAAGCGAGGGTCGGGAGAGATCCCCAGGGCGCTGGCCCCCTCCCGACCTAAGCGAGATGCAGCAGCGCTCAGCTCATGATTAACTCACTCAGCTGCACTTGGTTTTCCTTTTGTGTCCTATCCATCACAACGAAAGACACTTAACAAAACCCTGAGTATGTGCAGAGTGTCACCATCTGTGTCTCAGACAGCTAAGGCAGATTAAGAGAGAAATTAAGAGAAGGGACCCCAAAGAACAGAGTGTCTGGGAACCCCTTTCCTGGCACATCCTGCTGCTTAATTTAGGTTCCGAGTCACCCTTGTCATCAGCCGACCACAGGGAGAGCTTTTCACTCACCAAATCCCGGCTGCGATGAAAGTCGTGGTTGTGATGGGCACTAGCGTTGGGTACTTGACATCATACTCTTCAATCCCACAATACCATTCCAGATAGACTATGCAGTAAAACGCAATGGACAGGCTGACAAACAACAAGGTCCCACCAAAGAGGAACCAACTGTGGACACAAAGAGAAAGAAAGTGAGGACAGCACTAGGTGAAGCAGCAGCCACTCAGTGGCCTCCATCTCTGGGTGTGTGGTCATGCCTTCCTGCCTCTAAGAGCACACTGTTTTGGCCTGTGGTTTCAACTCCCTCTCATCCCAACAGGCCTGGCCCAGTATCTGAGGTCCATACTGTCTCTGCCACCAGAGGACACGTGGTCCCAAGCTCCCCACTTACCGCTGTGGCTGAGCCAACACATCGTCTGTGTGGGATCTTTTCTAATGGCCATTTCTCTCAAATTAAAACACTAGCAAAGTCTACTAAAAGGGCACACACCTAAAGCCCTGGGAAGTCACCTTCCCGGCACAGGCTCATCACGCAAGGCTCCCAGGCACTCTGACATCCTGCACATACACCTACCCAGCAGGCACCACAGTCTCTTAGTGAGTCCACTCCAGCAGAAAATGAGCTGCTGAAACCACAATGTCCCACCACCATATCCTGGGCTCCTGCCAAGTTCTAGTTAAAGAAAGGGCAGCTGCTGAGGGGTCTTTCAGGCACTCTCCTGTCTCCTAGCAGGTTCTAAGCCAGTGGAGAGTTTTCCTGCTGGTTAAATCAAGTGTAGCTTTGTCACTGCTGGAGCTGGGCATGGTGACGAAGCCTTTACTGACACCAACCCACAGTCAGACGCTCACTCCTGGGTTCCAGACCACAGTGGAACCTCCACCCTGCTAGTGTTGCCCCGTTAGACGAGAGCAGGGAGAGTCAGTCGAGTCAGTCTCCTAGGGAAGCCGATGCCCAAGAGAGCGGCACGGGGCTCCAGTTCTTTATCTAAAGATCTCTTAGAAAGTCATGTGACCACCAGGGACCGGTGAATAGGGTGGAAGAGACACCTCGTCATGAAAACCTCAAGGTCTATTCCCCAGGATATAAACAAGCTCCCTCACTCACACCCTTGACAGCTCCTTCAGTCTTCTCCACAAGTAGTCTATGTTCCACCTCAAGACCTCTTTAAGAACTGTATTTCCCATCATTCAGCAAGATGAAGTTCCCGACTGCATCTTTCATGGCCCTACTGCTATGTCCAGTTATCACCTTTGGCACTAAACACGGCCCTCAGTGCCAGCTGTGACATCACCACATCTCCAAATGCCCCCAGCTCCTGCTCCACGGTCAACTCCTGGGATGAGAAGACAGGAATCTCAGCCCTGGGAATGAAGGGCTGTTTGACACCAGAACTGGGAGTGAAGCTCCTGACCCCTCCCCCTGACCTTCAGGGCAACTGAGTCACAGCCTCTAACCTCGCTCTTCTTAACTACGCTGTCACAACCACTCTGAAACCACCATTCTCGGGGCCCCAGTGCTCGCACCCCCTCTGGTTCTCAGGCCTCTCTTCTCCACTCTTCAGAGGCACAAGTGACACTTTTAAAGTACATAATTCAAGGTACAGTGAGATGATCCACTGTATGCAGCATCGTAAAGTGACTCCCAGAACCAGCCAATACATCACAGCGCTAACACTGTGCACATGGGGTTGTGGGCTGGGGTGATTCGTGAGAGGTCTGTGTGAGATGGAAAGAAGACATTTCAGATCTTACATATACTATGTCCCCGGAACGTGTTAGCCTGTAAGTGAAAAGCTGGCTAACGTGAGTTTCTTTTGAATCATCAATCCTTGCCTCCAACATCATGTGTGACAGAGACTAACAACTGGATTTTGAGGTGTGTTTGTGTGGGGGCCAGAAGTCAACACTGGGAGTCTTTCTCAGCCATTCTCCATCTAGTTTTCACCAGACTTGGAGCTCATTGATTCAGCTACACCGACTGGCCAACAAGCCCTGGGACCCCCCTGTCTCCACCTGGCCACAGCTGAGGTTGTAGGTAGACACCACCAAACTGCCTTTTTTCTTTTTAATGTAGGTTCTGGGGATCAAAGTCAGGTCGTCACCTTGTGCGACTTTACCCACTGAGCCATCTCACGTCTCTGAGCTGTTCTGAGAACGCAACGTACAAACTATAACATGCAAAACATGAAACTGCACGGTTTTGTTGCTGCTGTTGTTTTGCTCTTTTTCTTAGTTATTTGGGACAGGGTCTCACTGTGTAGACCCGGCTGTCCTGGAACTTGATACATAGGACCAGGCTGGCCTCGAACTCAGAGATCCACCTGCCTTTACCTCCCAAGTGCTGGGATTAAAGGCGTGAGCCACTATGTCCTGTGCAACAAGGTTTTCTTACCTATTCGTGTGAAAGTTTTCTTTAAAGGTTTTAAAGAAATCAACATAGTAAGTCACAACAATGGATGCCAAAATCCAGAATCCAGAATGAATGTTAAGTCTTGGAAGAGGTCTCTCCTTTTTCTCAACAGCTGTGGCGGTTTCTGCAAAACAGGGGAGATACGTGAGTCATTAATCAGTTTTTTACGCCAGATAAAGTCATCTCCTAGAGCTTTACAGTAACTAGAATCCCACCCACTACAGCACCAGCTCCTTCAGTTAGACCATCAAGATACGTTTATATGCAGGGGCAGAGATGTAGCCCCATGGCAGAACACATGTTTAACATTCATGAGGTCCTGAGCTCTATGCCAAGAACCAAACAAGCAAGCAACAGAAATGGTAGCTTTACATTTGCTGAAATAGTTAATAGGAGCTGACTAGAAAATGTGCTCAATATATTAATTATTCATGTGAAATGAATCCTGGAATCCGACATTTACACCTTAGTGATCTTTCGGATATAGTGATGGCTTCCAGGAGTATGGGGATTCATTTCACATCTCCTCTAGGAAAATAATTAGTCATGTTAACTTAAAAAAAAAGTCAAACGTATGAGGATGAGAAGGTTCTGTGGGTAAACTGCTTGCTGGACAAACATGAGAACCTGAGATCAGATCCCCAGCACCCACAGCCTGTAACCCCAACGCTGAAACAGAGACAGGTGGATCCTGGGGCTCAGGGAGACCTGGTCTCCAAAATGTGGGGAATGACAGAGGAAGATGCTCACTGTCAATCTCTGGCCTCTGGAAGCGCAAACACCAACAAGTGCACATGCATACACTAATAAAAGAGGGAAGTGGCAAATACAGTGAAACTTACACCAAGTTAAACAGGCGTCAGCTTTCACGGCAGCTCAAACTTGGAATGGCACTCCAGAGCTCGAGCCCCACCACACAGCTAACAAATGCACAAAGGTTTTACAAAACCCAGGTCACACGGCTCTAAAACAGCCCTCATCCGTGCAGTTCTCCAGCCTGCAGGCAGCCAACATTCCCGGTTCTCAGGGAATGCTCCCTGATTCTGTGCATTCACAAGCAGAAGGGCATCGTAGGCTGTGCCCGCTGCACCCAAACGGCGGCACGCCACGCGTTCTGCACTTCCCACGGGGAAGGAGGGGTCCCCGATGCACCCGGCAGAGATCCAAACTCCCGCAGCCAGCTTTCTGCTGACAGGCAGCTGGGAGCTCCAACTCGCTCGGCGCCACAGGGCCGGCGTCTCTGTACGGGTCCCGGGCTGTCCTACGGCTGGCTTTAGTTTTAAAGGGCTTCCGGAAGGCGGAAGCGCAGCTCGGGGCGGGGATGCCGGGGTCGCCGGGCCGGTGGGGACCCCGGACAACCGACCCGCAGCCTCACCTGGCCCCGCGTCGTCCTCGCAGTCCAGCCCCGCCTCGGGAGGAAAGACATACCGCCGCCGGAGCTGCTCCCGGACCCACGGGGCGTCCATCTTGGCGTCCTCCAGAGCGCCGGAAGTGACGTCGCGGCACTTCCGGCGCCTGCTCCCGGGGCGGGACTTCCCGCCGTCCGGTCTGGAGCAGTGCTTCCTTAGCGGTTCTAGGTGTTCCCGGAGAATGCGCGCTACGTCGGCGAGGATTTGAACTTAGATACTGTCTCCCGGCTCGGGAGCAGAGAGGTCTGCGCCCGCGAGCACCCGGCTTCCGGCATGAGCCCGGACCGCACCCCCAGGCCGCTGCTCCGCTGTAGGCGCCCTGCTGGGCCAGGGCAGCAGGGAGCGGCCGTCGCGGGGAGGCGACCTCCGAGGTTGACCTGCATCGCCTCCCAGCGTCCCAGAAAGCGGGGTGCTGAGTGGGCTGCATTCGGTGTTCCCTGACAAATGCTTTAAGGGCGTTTTACAGGGGTAGAGCGGCCCGCAGGCTTTCCTAAGGCGCACCAGTAACTCGGAGGCAGGTGCTACCTCCGCAGGATCCTCAGGTTCTCGTGTTCATGGCGTGCGGTGCCTGCGACTCTGCAGGGTGCTCCCCACCCCGGCATGTGAGAGTCTGCCTTCCCCTAGTAAATGAACCGCAGCTCGCCGCAGTTTCTGGGAGTCTGTTTGAGAAGCGGTCCCCCAGGCTCCCACGGGCTGCAAGTTAAGTTTTGATGTGGTCACTACTTTGGTGTTCTCTTCCTCTTGACGCTCAGCCAGAGGTGGACCTTTGAGTCTGGTGACGCTGACAAGCTGTGTGGCCTTGGGCAAGAAAGGAACCTCTCTCAGACTTTATTTTTCTACCTGATAGACATTATATCCACCTCTATATCTGATTTGTTGGACTCAAGACCACTGATTTGTGGCCCCTGTGAGCCCTCTTCTCCCTGCTTGTAAAAATGGCCCTATCTGAACTGTGGGAAACAGACTGCTTTTCCAGCCAATTGCCCATTATCTGCATTTCACTGGATCGTGACTCTTTCTTCTATCAGGAACCCTATTGTTTACCCTCCTCCTCTCTCCTTAGTGAGTCATGAGCCGAGAAATTTTGTGCTTAACCATTCAAGCGTTTATTGCACCTGCTGTTTATTAGGGTCTGTCATGCATGAGGCCGGGCTATGGAGACAGAAGAAAGAACTGACCCTGCTCTTGAGGTGCCCCTGGCTCTAAAGTGATGTAGATATGTACCTAGATAGTACAGTGCCGTGAGAAATGTCCAGAAGCGTTTCATTAATCCAACCAGAGGTAGGAATGTAGCGGCGGAAACAATATCAATGCAGTACCATAACAGCGCTGTATGGGGTTATGGGAGAGGAGAAAAAAGGTGATGTGTTCTGCCAGGGCGTGTGGGGAAGCCAGAGAAGCGGGCTGACTACAGCAGCACACCCCAGAAGGGAAATCCAAATCAGTCAGTGAGCACTCTCCAATGTCGGCTATATGCTGGGATTGGTGAAGACATTCTAGACAAGGTCGAGTTTCTCTGAATTTGTTCCTGTCGTTACTTTAGCCCTTTCTGCGTCCTTGGAGGCAGAGAGTAACAGCTGAGCAGATCGTATGGCTTTTCTAAACAGTAACTCCTTTTTTGCCTGGTTTCCTTTTCTTTCTGGCATCCTAAAGAACTAGATTCGGCTCCTCTTTGCTCTCCCTTTCTCTCTCTTGTACGAGGTTAGAAGTCTTGCTAACAGAAAAGTCAGTTTGTCCCACCAACTACAGACTTCTGTTTGTCTCCTGGAAGAAGGGTCACTGCCGGGTCTCCCTCGAAACTGGATACTCCCAGGAGAGTAACCGCCACCCTGGAGTTTCCATATGTGGTATGTTTGGGTCAGGTCAAGTTTCTCCTCCTGTGTTTTCTGTGACTTTGTATTTAGATCTGAGATCCTTCCAGGGTTTTCCCCCTGGCATTTTTAACAGCACTGCTTTTACACCAAATTGATGATACTTAAAGCTGATTGGAACCAGTCCAGCACCTAATGACATCTCTTTTGCTGAGGCCCATCTCCTAAGTTCTTCAGTGTATTCACTGTGACACCTTAATTATAGATATGTGATACAGGTTGCAGCCAACAAAGACATGTTCATTTTCAATGCTGATTACCTGTGGGAGAAAATGAATTTGACTGTGACCTTTGCCCCCTTAGCCATCTAGTTAAGTCCACATGTTTACAGACTATTGAGTCCTCCTCCATTTCTGTGAGTTCTCAGGCAAGTGAGTTCAATGTGACAGATCCCAGTCTGTTCATCCTTGGAGCTGCAGACACTCAAGTGGAGATGGCTCTATTCTGATAACATCACTCCATACCTGCTGTGGCATCCACTGGCCTGCCATTCTCTACACCGAGATCTGGCTTGCCAGCCTGCACGATCTGACACCACTTGCTCTGTATTCCCCCCCCCCTCTCATCCTTGTATGTGTGTGTGTGTGTACATGCTGAGGGTTGAATCCATGGTTGTGCATTTGCCAGGGAACTGTTCTAACCATTGAGCTACATTTCCATCCCTCCTTGCTCATCTCTTTGTCAGTTTTCTTGCCCTTGAACTCTAGATCCTCACTGCTTATGTCATCCTTCCAAGAGTTATCAAGTTTGATTGCCATCCTTCACATACCAGAATTCTCCTCGCTGGGCTGAAGTAGAGGCAGCCATGTCCTCACTGTCTGGCAGATATCTGGGACTCCATAACCTGCTTTTAGACAACCCAGTTAATAATGGGGACCTCAGGAGACTGTGGAGGTGGCTCAGTGGTTGAGAGCCCTTGCTCTTCTTGCAGGAGACCCAAGTTCTGTTCCCAGCACCCACACCAGGCAGCTCACCGCCAACCACCTGTAACTCTTTCCGCCAAGGTATCTGATGTCTCTGCCCTACACAGGCACCCGCACACATGTGAACAACTCTTCCCCTGACACACACATACACATAACTAAAAACAAGTCTTTCTCAATCTGAGGGCTGGAGCCAGTGACCTCACTGGCCATCATTACTGGCTGTGGTGTTTGGATAAGAATGCCCCCCCATAGACTCATGTATCTGAACACTTAGTCACCAGGGAGTGGCACTATTTGAGAAGGATTAGAAGGATTAGGAGGTTTGGCCTTACTGGAGTAAGTGTGGCTGTCATTGTCCATTGCTGAGAGTTTACACATCTTTTCCTTAATCCCCCAATGCATGTTAATGTCACCGGGTGCACATCCGTGTACGGCACACATGGAGCCAGAGGAAAACCTCATGAATCATCCTTAGAAACGATGGCCACTTCTTCGAGGTAGGATCTGTTGTTGGCCTGGAACTCACCAAGTAGGCTGGGCTCGCTGGCCAGGGAATCCCAGAGATGACCTTACCTCCATCTCCCAGGGCTGGGCTTATAGCCATGCACCACTGTGCCTGGCAGCTCCCTGTGGGTTCTGGGGTCACACCCAGGTCTTCAGGCTTGAGGCAAGCACTCTTCCAAGCCAGCGTCCCCACGCTCTTTTGAGTGGTGCTGTGGTTTGGATATAAAGTGTCCCCTCAACAGGCTGAACACGAGGTCCCCGAGTGCCAGACCTGCTGGGGAGGCTGTGGAAACTTGGTGATGAGAGGGGTGGCTAGCAGGTGTGTGTCAGCGGGAGGCAGAGCCTTTTGGGCTTGTGGCCCTGCCCTAGCTTAGGTCCGGGCGCCATCCCCCTTTCCGTCTGCCATCTGGATGCCAGGAACCCGGCTGCAGAGTCCCACTACTGGGCCCTTCTCCATGACTTCCCTGCTGGGGTAGACTGTAACACCAGACAAAAATAAACAGTCTTCCATCAGTTTCTGTCAGCCACTCTGTCAGAGCAAGGGGAAGGATAACCAGAACAAGTGACTTCCTGTCCTGTCCCCGTGGCTGTACCCCATGGCTGACCTACACCTCACAGACAGGCTGAGAACCTCCGGGAAAACTAACACGCATAGCCCTTCGTGGAGTGCCTGTCACCTGGGAAGTCCCATGAATGTTAATACCCATCATTTTAAAGCCTTTCACTCTAAGAAAGCCAGATGAAAAATAATGTCCCCAAATTTAATGAAATACGCAGCTCACCACACACGTCTGACGTTTTCCATAACAAAAGCTACAGCATAATCATGGCAGAGCAAGGGCAAATAAAAGTGGCTTACTTCACATTCCCACCAGCAGGGGACGGAAGAAGCCACCCATCTTCTGCATCTCCACCAACAATGAACTTGATTTTTAAGTGTTTCCCAGTAGAATCCATTGGGATAGGCAGTTGGGGGGGAACTGCAATTTTAATAATGCTTTTCTTTGTCTACATATTTTTCACGCGCTCATTCATCTTCATACCTTGCATTTCGTCCCGTGCTTCACTTCTTAGTTGTGATGAACGGCTTTTGAAGGGCTTTGCTCACTGGAAGGGTCTCAGTGGGAAGGGCGGAGCATGCTTTCTCAGATGTCACTTGCCAGTACCAACAACAAGCCAACCGTAATCGGACAACCCCAGTGCTGAATAATTCGTATGTCTTACAGTTTCCTTCGGAGTAGCGTGGCCTTGCCCTCACCCACTTTCTCCTGCGCAGGACACGAATCGCTCCTTTGTCTAGAATATCTGCCTTGTGTGCTCGAGCCACCCACCCTGTGGGGAAGGGACAGGCAGATGGAGGCACACAGAGGGACAGAGGGATTTATGTAACTTTCACTGCAACACACTCATTATGCGTGTTCTATTTTATTCATAGTTGTTGTTAATGCCTTCCTCTGCCTAACGTATAAATACGAATGCTTCCGTATACACATAGGAAAGCAGAATGTTCATGGGCTTCACTACCACTGCAGCTTCAGGCATCGCTTGGCTCTTAAGACATCCCCCCCATGGATCAGATAGCCCTTTACTCTATCACCCAGAGGACATTCTGCATTATAAATGTCACTCGAGCACACCCATGTGCCTGTTTACAGCTTCCCAACAGTTGGTCACTTAACTATCCCGGAAGAAACACTTTAGCTAACAAATGAAATGAACTCCCACTGGCAAAATAACAAGATTTATGGCCATGAGAAGCATCATGATCACGAAATCCCTGTGTAACTTTTTAAAGAAACACCCAGGTGCTTCTGGAGAATTCCATAAGGTTGGAAGAAAAATAGCTTCAGTCAGGCTGGAATACGTATGTCCCAGCCCTTCCACAGGGACACGGCAAGACATCCTGAGAAAGTGTTCTCTGTCTCTGGCATCTGTGTCCCCAGCAGCCTTGCTTCTTCTGACCCTAGGCAGGAGTTGGGAGTAGGGTGGGGCTCTGGGTGAGTCTGACTTAAGTGGTGGAGTCCCCAGTGATGGACAGCCAGTCAGGGAGAACAGGACAACCCCCTGGCTGCCTCTGTTCAAATGGGTGACAAGCTTTGGTCTCAGTTAACAGAAAAGGAAAGTGCCATTCCTAAGACTGCAAGAACATAGACATGGGGCCCTAGGGAGCTGGCTGGGACTGAGACACCTGGTTAAGGCAGGCACCCTTAACTGGATATGTCCCAAAGTGCTCCTGTAGATTTCTGGCCCAATCTGGGAGTGTCGGGTTCTGTGAAAGGACAATTTCTGTGGTTAACTTCTCCCATTTGAGTTGTGAGCCTCCATCGTGCTGGCAAAGCTAGAGGAGATGGGGGTGTGTCCTGCTGAAGACCCTCCCACGGATGCAGATGCCAGTCTTTGTCACCGGTGTACATGGGACCAACAGAATGAACTCGTTTTTTCCTTTTAGAAAAAAAATCCCTGGGGCTCAGTCAATAAAGTCCCCGCCAGGCAAGTGTGACACCTGTATTCGGATACCCAGCACCCATGTATGAAGCTATGTGTGGCAGCCTGAGCCTATAAACCCAGCACTAAGGGGAAGGTATACATGGAGGCTGGCAGGCAGCTGAAGCTCATTGGCTGGCCGGCCTCACCAGATCATGAGCTTCCAGTTCAGTGGGCGACCCTGTCTCAAAAAAAAAAAAAAAAAAAAAAGATGGACTCTGGTCATCAGACTGCTGTGATGGCTCAGCAAGGTGCAAGCCCTGCCATTCCGCAGAGGGAACCGCCATCCTGACAGGTGCCATCCTGGATGGACAGTGGAACCCTGAGCATCTGAGCTCAGGTGTTTTTATTCATTCAGAACTCCTCAGGTGCAGATCATAAGCAATCAAACATCCCCCACAGAGACCCAACACCTGCAGACAGTACAAAACGCCAAGGCCTATGCATCCCTTTTTCCAACAGTGCACAAAAACAATTATTTTAAACACAACTGAAAATAAACTGCCACAGCAGGGGGGCAAAATTAAGCAGCGACCAAAAAAAAAAAAACATATGGATTCCAACTACTTGTAAGTGTAAAACATAACGCAAGAGGTAAATTGAGTAAAGGAGGAGAGGCCTCGGGGAAAAGCACCTGACACCCACCTCCAGGCTCAGCTCCTCATGCCTGCCCATCCGCATGTGCACATGCACACGCACCCCGCTAGGGCGCTAACATGCACCTGCGTATGCACATACCCACACTAGTGCACTAACAACACACACCACACGTGCGACACAAGTGCAGCACGCAGCTCCATATCTCTGAATGACTGTCATCCAAGAAAGTATTTTTAAGCTGTAGGGGACAGGTAAGTGTTCAAGGGCCAAGTTCCACCCCCAGCTCACCCCCCAACTACAACATAAGAAGAGCTTTCTGATCACGTGACCCAGAAATCACTGGGTTGCTCATTTTCTTAAAAAACGACTCAAGCAGGGGATACAGTAGCACTCACCTTTAATTCCAGGACTTGGGAGGCAGAGGCAGGAGGATCTCCATGAGTTCGAGGTCATCCTCATCTATTATAGAGAGCTCCAGGCCAGGCCAGCCAAGGCTACCGAGTGAAACCCTGTTTCGAACAAACAAACGAAAATATCCACTTAGAAAATCTTTGTGATACAATTTTAGACCCTCAGGGCTGAGAAAAGACAACGGAAAACAAGGTCTGTACTAGGGAGACCTACAGAAAACTCGGGGGGGAGAAAAGGCCTGACTCTGATACTTGTTATTCGGCCCCTGCAGGTCTCTGCAGACCTCCTCTGTCGCACAGGACACATTGTCCTTCCTTGGCAGAGACATGAAAAACTTATACACTACAGGGCTTGGCTCTGTGCCTGGCAGGCAGACGATGCTCCACGACAGGGAGCAGCTGTGACTGCAACCAGGTAAAATCTGGGCCGTGGAAAAAGGCAGCCAGGGTATCACATTGCTGATCCCATGGTGCGGTGGGAAGAACAGGAGGACAGGTAACGGGCTGAAGCTGGTGTGTGTGCAGGGAGGCAGAGGCAGACAGGACGGCCGTGGTAACCACTGTGAGCCCCGGGGCCTTTGCCATGCGTCGACCTTTGGATCCTGACAGCAGCCCTGCGATGCCTCTACTGCTATGATTCTCGTTGTTTATGTGAGGAAACTGAGGCACAGCCTGTTTTGTCATGAGATGTGGAGTCCTCACTCATCCCCTCGCCCTGGGGACCACTTCCCCTGGGATCTGGTTGTAACTACTCACTGAGCACAGGGTAGGTCAGTTAAAAGGTCTGCTGTGCACCTGGTGAAGAGGCGCAGCTGAGACCCGAGCCCAGGCTCTCAGAGCCAGGCTACACGGCTGCTCACGGCCTCTCAGGACTCAGTGTATCTCAGGACACAGTTGCGAGAGAGCTGGAGAGGCTGGCTGCACCCTTGCCGAACACCAGCTCCATGCCAGCGACATCCGGCGGGGCCGGTGGCTGCAGATCAGAAGACACAAAGGGAACACAGCTGAGGTTCACTGGGTACTGGTTCTGGGGCCCCATGAATGCCACGATCTTAGAACGCTCACGTCTCTGATGCAACACAGGACGGTGTTTGCACACAGTCTGGGCACGTTCTCTTGTAAACTTTGAACAAGTACACATTATTATTATTATTATTATTATTATTATTATTATTATTATTATTTTATTACTATTGGTATATGATGTGTACATGGAGGATACACATAAGCCACTCATGCACGTGGAGGCCAGAGGTCAAAGGACAGCTACGTGGAATTGATTTCTTCCTTCTGCCTTCATGCCGGCTCTAGGGATCGAACTCAGATCTTCCGGCTTGCAGGGTAAGTGTCTCACCCACTCCACCATCTGGCCGGCTCTCTCCTGTGCTCTCCGGATCCCTGCTGTGTAAACTCGGAGCACACGCCTGCTCCTCTGTGCTGTTCAGGGAACCGTGATCGGGAAACCATTTTCACCGGCTCGCTCCAGCATACGTTGAAACAATGTATTCAACCCTCGGCCCTGTGCTGAAAGCTGGCAGATTCTGAGGCGCTGTGTGTGGCAGCCAGGGAACTCCCTTCTCACCCATGCCTACAGTGGGTGCCACACACACAGGTTCCTGTCTGGAACCTGGACAGAGCCTTAGGGTCCTGAAAAGCACGGAGCACCCCTACAGACTGCTGATAACCAGTAAGTCAGAGGGACTCGGTCTGCTTCGCTGGCTCAAGGGCCCAGGGCATCCCGATACCAGAACGGAGATGCACACGAGAGTGCTTCTACACCAACGAGGATCTGTGACTCATTCCCCAAGACACTCCATACCTGCTTTTCACGGGAACCAAAACCCACAAGGGTTGAATACACAAATGTGTTTTGAAAAGGAAATCTCCCACCAAGCTTGGGAAACCCAAGTGGTCCCAGTTGGCACTGGGGGATGAGTCTCCACACACAGGAGGCAACTGGACTCTGGTCCTCCCTGTGACAGACCGGATCCAGAGTGTCTCCCACAGAGTGCATGTTTAAGTACCTGCTCTGCAGTCAGAGGCACTATCTCGAGAGGCCGTGGAAGCCCTGAAAGGGGCTCGCTTGTCAGAAGCAGGTCACGAGGGCAGGGCCTTTGAAGGTGACAGCTTAGCTGTGCTTTGGCAGCCGTGATGGATGGACACCCTCTGTAACTATGAGCCCCACCCACAAGCCTCCCTGTGTGCATGTTTACATGTAAACATGTAATAGTCAACATGTTCCCTTGGCCACCACCCCAAGGCCAGTGTCATAGCTCTCAAGGAGACCCCTGGCCCTCAATTAAAGAACACCAATTTCGTATTCTTAGTCCCTTTTTCTACTGATGTCATAAAACACTGTGACCAAGGCCACTTACAGAAGGAGGGATCTATTTTAGGCTATGGTTCTAGAGGGATTAGAACCCATCACTGTCTCAGTGGGGAAGGGCAGCAGCAGGCACTGGAAGCCGAGAGGTCACGTCTTAAACCACAGACAGCAGAAAGAGAGAGCAAACTCAGTGTAGCCTTTAAACGCTAAAAGCCCCTGTGACATACTTCCTCCAGCAAGGCCACGCCTCCTAAGCCTCCCCAACCAGGGCCCCTGACGGGGACCAAGTGTTCCAGTGTCTGAGAATATAAAGGACATCACACTGAAAACATCACGTGTTCTAACCTTAAAATTAATAAAACAGAAACTGCCAGGGAGACAGCTCAGTCACAAAGCACTTTCTGCATAAGTGTGAGGACCGAGTTCAGTCCCTGTAATCCATGTGGTGACGCACTGGTAATCTCAGGACTGGGAAGGCAGACACAGGATGTTTGGTCTTGCCAGCCAACTGGCTTAGCCTAACTGGTGGGGTGAGCCAGACCCCTCTGGGAGACCTGGACTCAAAAACAAGGCAGATGGCTCCTAAGGAGCATGTTAGGTTGATGTCTAGCCTCTGCATGCACACACACACATGCATACATACACACACACTGTACACCACATGAACATGCCTCCTTCCATGTTCACACACACACACACACACACATGCATACATACACACACACTGTACACCACATGAACATGCCTCTTCCGTATTCACACAAACACACTGTACACCACATGAACATGCCTCCTTCCATGTTCACACACACACACACATGCATACATACACACACACTGTACACCACATGTTCCATGTGCACATACACACATACATATGCATACATACACACACACACACACACACACACACACACACACACACACACACACACAGTGAGGGGATTATGAAAGTCTTATGACCTTAACATTTTTCTGAATCCTTCAAGAGATTGCTGATCCGGGCTCAGCTGCCTACCACCGCCCGGTGCAAGGAGCCTGCAACAGGCAGGCCTGTGACAGGACTACCAGCCTCCAGACTCAGGTTCGCTGGCAAATCCCCAGAGCAGATTAAAACTGTATCCTACCTCCCTTTGATCTGTAGGGGGGAAATCTAATATGTGGGCGGCTGGGGGCCGCAGGAGTCAGCCTGAGGTCACCGGGAAGGGGAGCAAGGAGCAGGAAGCTGTTTCAGCAGCTCACAATGGCCACTCTGTGGCCCAACAAAGGCCTGCCCTCCTGAGTGATGTCTGACCTTTAAACTCCCACAAACATATGTATTT
Source organism: Cricetomys ansorgei (assembly GCA_026225945.1). Lineage (NCBI taxonomy): Eukaryota > Metazoa > Chordata > Mammalia > Rodentia > Nesomyidae > Cricetomys > Cricetomys ansorgei. The sequence goes on along the minus strand of JAMJFZ010000435.1, from coordinate 31,649,397 downwards.
GCTCAGCAATTACAATTTAAACAACCAAAGGGGCTGTGTAAACCCTTGTATCAAAGGAATACATTAAAGCTTGCAAGGATCCCATAACAAAAGAAACACGGCACTCCTAAGAAAACACAGCCAGGGGTCCGTTCCCCAGTGCTCACTTCCCCTCAGAAGTCCCGTCTGTTTTGTGACTAAGATGGACAAAAGCTGGGCCCAACCCTGAATAACAGAAGCTGAAAATCTGCAGGCCTCGAAGCCTGGGTGAGACGGGAGGCTCTTCAATGTGAGAGACTGAGGCGATGAGGCTGATGCGGCTCTTACGCCTTCACGTGGTGTGTGCACATCTGTGCACGTGTGGTGTGTGCACATGTCTGTGCACGTGTGGTGTGTGCACATGTCTGTGCACGTGTGTGTGTGCACATGTCTGTGCACGTGTGTTGGGTGCACATGTCTGTCCACGTGTGTTGGGTACACATGTCTGTCCACGTGTGTTGGGTGCACGTCTGTCCACGTGTGTTGGGTGCACATGTCTGTGCACGTGTGGTGTGTGCACATGTCTGTCCACGTGTGTTGGGTGCACATGTCTGTGCACATGTGGTGTGTGCACATGTCTGTCCACGTGTGTTGGGTACACATGTCTGTCCACGTGTGTTGGGTGCACATGTCTGTCCACGTGTGTTGGGTGCACATGTCTGTCCACGTGTGTTGGGTGCACATGTCTGTTCATGTGTGGTGTGTGCACATGTGCTTATATGAAGGCCAAAGGACAAGCTTGAGTGTTGTTCCTCAGTAGCCATCCCCTCCCTTCCCTCCCTCCTTCCCTTCCCTCCCTCCCTCTGTCCTTCCTTTCTTTCTTCCTTTCTTTCAAGACAAGGTCTCACCCTGGCCTGGAACTCGGGGCTCTGCCTCCCCAGCACTGAGATGGCAAGCAGCAGCATCATGATCAACTTTTGTTTTCCATTAACATAGCGGGGTTCTGGGTATCAGGCAGACCCTTGATCAACAGCAGGGCAGGTGGGGGCAGGGCTGTCATTAGGTAAATAGAGATGGCAAACTTCCAAGATGGCTGGCTTCTCCCTCATATTCCTGACCAGAGACCAAGGCTCAGGACATACTTATGCCAAAGTTATGGGCCTATCATCCTCCTTGTCTTTGTTCGAATGGATTAACCCTAAACAGGGGATGGAGACCAATATACCCCAGCCCCCGGCTGTCTTCATCTTTAACATCACCCAGGATGACTGTGCTATGTGACCTCACAGATGCCCTTTCCTCAGCCTTAGGGTGATGGTGCCCCCCCTCAATGACTGCACATTAAGAACAGAGCTGTTCTGAGGAAAGAGACAGAGACAGAAATTTGAGAAATATTAGATTTGGGGCAAAGTCCCCTCCTATCCTGGAAGTAGCAGAGTGAGCTGGTAAGCTGCTCTGAGGACGCCATAGTTGGCTAAGCTGGAATGGACTCAACTCTTGGTCATGCTCAGCAGTAAGCGGACAGCGTGGGAAGAGAAGTTTCCACTCTAGGGATCCATGCCGGACGGCAATACAGCCAGTGTAAGCTACAGCCTCAAAGCCACACGGAAGGACCACACACAATGCAGCCAGTGTAAGCTACAGTCTCAAAGCCACACAGAAGGACCACACACAATGCAGCCAGTGTAAGCTACAGCCTCAAAGTCACACGGAAGGACCACACACAATGCAGACAGTGTAAGCTACAGCCTCAAAGCCACACGGAAGGACCACACACAATACAGCCAGTGTAAGCTACAGCCTCAAAGCCACACGGAAGGACCACACACAATACAGCCAGTGTAAGCTACAGCCTCAAAGCCACAGGGAAGGACCACACACAATGCAGACAGTGTAAGCTACAGCCTCAAAGCCACACGGAAGGACCACACACAATACAGCCAGTGTAACCTACAGCCTCAAAGCCACAGGGAAGGACCACACACAGGGCTAGGTGACAGGTGACAGGTACAGCGCATGCCTGCCGAGTGATCCCATTTACATCAAAGCCAGGTGAAATCAGTCCAGGTAAGTGAGGCTGGGGGTGCACCTGGGATACAGGACCCAGTTCTCTTGACGGTTCGTGATATAGATATGCGCACTGTGCAAAACTCACTGGGCAACACGTGACCTAGCAGCTGCTCTATTTGAATGTAAAATACTTCAGACTGAGGTTTGTATAAAATGATAGTCTGGGGAGATCTGTCTGGCAGCTGCTTGTCCCGAAAAATGGCTATACCTTGTCTGTAAAGTGGAGTGCCATTTCAAACACAATGCCCACACTGTGGTCCCTGTCTGCTGCAGTCCTGTCATTAGCAGGGATTCACGCTGGGACAAGCAAGGTGTCTGAGACTCTGCTGGAGTTCAGTGGCAGGCCCTGAACAGGAGGCATAGCACATCTTTTAGGACTCCTCCCCCACCTGTTTTTCTTCTTTTCATGTATGTCTGAGTTTAGTATGCATGTGTGTGCGTGTGTGTGTGTGTGTGTGTGTGCGCGCGTGTGCGCATGCTGTGTTTGTACATGTGCAGGCCCAAGGCTGATGTTGAGAATCCTCATCTCCCACCTTAGTCTTTGACGCAGGGTCTTTCAATCACTCAGAGTTTGCCAAACAGCTTGTCTTGCTAGGAGAACCCCAATCTCTGCTTTCTCAGGCTGGAAGTGTCAGCACTTGGCATTTACTTGAGTTCTGGACCTTGATCCTCTCGCTTGAGTTGCAAGCCCTCTAACCACTGAGCCCTCTCCCAGCACAGCAAGCATTCACTTCAGTCTGAGAGGAACGCCTGGGGTTCAGAGCTCACCAACCTGCTCCAGGTGGAAAGACTCAGGCCCAGCTCTCGGCGATGTAGAGCCTGCCGCAGCACTCCGCACAGGGAGCAGATGAAGAGGTGGGAACCTGACAAAGATGGCTCCCATATCATATCTACATATGACTCGAGAAAGCAGAGGACGCTTCCAGTGGAAGCACTCAGGTCCAGAATACAAAGGCCCTGGGTTCCATCGCCAGCACTGCAGGGAGTGGGGGATCCTAGGAGATAGACTATATATCCTATATAGCTAACTAGCGCCACCCATCTTGGCCTGGCAGAACTGCATCATAGCACACTTCTCCCTGAGTTAGACGTGATGTTTCTCCTCTCTTCCTGAAACCCCCATGCCCAAGACCCAGCACACAGCTCTATCCAGGCTAAGTAAGCAATCTGTTAGCCTGTGACTTCGGGGGGTCACAATGACAAGTGGCTTCCTTAAAGGGGACCCCAGGACTCAGCACCATCAAACTTAGAAGAGTGAAGTTCAGGGCATATGAAAGCCGGGGGTCAACCGTGACCCCCACATGCTGCGGTGAGCAGCTCTGGAACGGAGAGAGTGTTCTCACACAGACCAAATCTTTTGCCAAAATCAGGACTAACTACACGACCAACCCCTCGTCATATATAATCTAAAATCACTTTCTACTCTTTCTGGTGAGCGGAAGGTATATATTCTCTCCTTGGTGCCCCAAGCATGGAAATGTGGAAGGCTCATTCTAGCCATTTCCTAAAAGCAAACTGACAGAAGGGATAAAGGCTGAACAGTCGCAGGGCCGGTAGCCACAAGATGGTGGCAGATGCCCAGAACGTGCCTTTCCTCTTACCTTAACGAACCAGGACTTCCTCTCCAGCTTCCTTCTGCAAAGGAAGGGGCTGCAGTGGGTTCTGTCATCACCATGGCTGCGTCCAGGTAGACGTCAACAATGTAATTATCTATGCTGAGTCCATGTCCATCACGGAGACAAAGGAGCACAGCACCAGTGAGGAGGGTGGGCTTGCCAAGGCACACTACCCACTGCTGACAGGTGGAAATGGATTGAACAGACAGCGATCTTCTACAACTCTCTCCATTTGGCTGTCAAAGTGTTTGTGTTGATATATATGTGTACATGAGCAGGGGAGATGGCTCAGTTCTTAAGAGGACCTGCTGCTCTTGCAGGGGACAGAAATTCAGTTCCCAGCATTCATTTCAATGCCTCCCAACAGCCCGCAACTCTGCTCAGGGTCTGACACTCTCTTCTGGCCTCTGTGGGAACATGTATTCATGGACAATAACCACACGCATACACATAATTTTAAAAAAAAAGAACTTTAGCAGGGCAGTGGTAGCACACGAGGGAGGCAGAGGCAGGTGGATCTCTGTGAGTTCAAGTCCAGCCTGGTCTACAGAGTGGGTTCTAGAACAGCCAGAGTTACAACAGAGAAATCATGTCTCAAAAATTAAAAATTTTTTTTTAAAAAGATGGGGCTGGAGAGATGGCACTGGCTACTCTTCCAGAGGACTAAGGTTCAATTCCCAGCACCCACATGGCAGTTCACAACCAACTGTCTGTAACTCCATTTCCAAAGGAGCTGATGCCCACTTCTGGTCTCCACGGGCACCGCATGCGAGTGGTATACAAGCCATCTATGTAGGAAAAATACTTACACATAGAAATAATAAAATACATTTAAAAAAAATATATAGGGGCTGAAGATACGGCTTAATGGTTAAGATCACTGGCTGCTCTTACAGAAGACCTGAGTTCCATTCCCAGCACCTACACTGGGCACCTCACAGCAACCTGTGATGTCAGCTCCGGGGGTCTGACGCCTTATTCTGGCCCCTGTGGACACTGCACTCACTGCACACACCCCAAACACACAGGCACACACACACACACACACACACACACACACATCCACACACACACACACACATCCACACACACATGCACATATACACACACACACACACGCACACACACACACAAACACACACACACACACATCCACACACACATGCACATACACATACACACACACGCACACACACACACAAACACACACATACACACACGCACACACACATACACACGCACACACACGCACGCACACGCATACACACACATGCACGCACACAGGCACACACACATACATACACACACATACATAAACGCACACATACACACATACACATACGCACACACACACACGCACACACACGCACACATGCACACACACATAACACACACACATAACACACACACGCACACACACGTGCACATGTGCACATGCGAACGCATACACACACGCAAATACACACACACACGCACAAACACACACATACACACACACGCACATACACACACATACACGCACACACACGCATACACACACATGCACACACACATGTATGCACACACACACAGACACGCACACACACACAGACACGCACACACACACGTGCACACATACACACACACATACACATACATACACAAACACATACACGCACACATACACACACACACATGTGCACATGTGCACACGCGAACGCACACACACACATAGGGAGAGGGCTGCGGGACAAATGGCTCAGCAATTAAGAGCGCATGCTAGAATTCCAGAGGACCCAGATTCAGTTCCCAGAACCCATAGAGCAGCTCACAACTGTCTGTAACTTCTGTTCCAGGGGATCTGACACCCTCTTCTGGCCTTCTTGGGCACCAAGCACACATGTAATACACATGCACACATGCAAGAAAGACATTACACATAAACATGAATAAATCTTTTAAAAATTAATCAAAAGATCCCCAGTGCCACAATATTTAAAAATCGTCTTAACGACATATATATATTAATGCATGCTATCTTGGACATAATCTATATATCTGTACCTATGTCTTGAAAAAAACACTTGTTCCTGGATATCTGTTTTGACACAGAGGCAAGCCAAGGCTAGTGAAGTTATCCAAGGAAACCCTTTAGGACCAGGTCAACTCAAGTCTTAGCTTTGAAAGACAAACTGAGCTGTTTATGGATCAATGAAGGAGCTTTACAAAGGTGTGGATAAAGTGCGTAGACCTGCAAAGTCGCTGTTCATCCACACACTAACTTGTTCTTGCCCCTACCCTGGGGAATAGTGAGCTTAAATGCAGAGTGAGGAGCAGGGTCTGGGAAAGCTGTCTCCTCTGACGTTCCAATCGGCCTTGTTAAAGAAAAGCAAGCAGTTTTGCACTTCCCAGCTTTCCCCGCATAGACAAGCCACCATGCACGTCCTCTGACTTCTGCATCAGCCGGAGACTGGCTACTGCAGGCCCATCGTGGAGGGGAGGCAGCTTGCCCATCAGTGGTCCCCTCTCACCTTCTTGAGCCCGTTTCTCACCATGGTCCACAATGTGCTCAATACCGAAGAGGTCCTAGCATGAAACAGCCACACATCTCCATCTCTTGGGGGTCAATAAAACCCACCTGCCCCCAAGTCCTCAAGGGGAATCATGGAAATTTACCAGTATGCAGTTGACTGATTCCATGAGGCAGACTGGAGAGATTGCTCAGTGGTTAGAACACTGGCTGCTCCCAGCACTTATGAGGGAGAGGTAGGTGGATCTCTTGAGTTCAAGGCCAGTTTGGTCTACAGAGAGTTCCAGTTCCAGGACAACCAGGGATACAGAGAAATCTTGTGTGGAAAACACACACACACACACACACACACACACACACACACACACGCACACATGCAAGCTGCTCCAGAGAACCCAGGTTTGACTCCAAGAACCCACACATCATTTTGGTAGCTCACAACCATCTCAATTCCAGTTCCAGAGGATCCAAAGCCCTCTTCTAGTTTCCACAGGAACCAGGCATGCACGTGGTACACAGACTTACGTGCAGGCAAAACACCCATACACATAAACATAAACAACAAATCGAAAGGTGTCAAGCTAAGACCACAGCCTGTCAGAACAGATCTCGGTCAGATTAGGGACCTGGGGCCAAACCCCGCAGATGAACCAAGCATGGACAGCAGGTGTCAGCACCGGGCTGGACACTGAACTGGGACAGGAGGCTTGAGCCCTTACAGGAAGGCTGCTCCGGTTTCTAAAGCCACTGAACCGCAAGCTTCATGTCAGACAGGCAACTGCCAAATCTGGGGTGGCTTCCGAGCAAGGACCCCAAGATGACATGCTGTAATGCCAGACCCCAGGGGCCCCTGTGTGGCCAGCCCTTCTCTACCAGCTGCAGTGACACCACCCCCCCCTCCCATGATGCCACCATGAACTGACATCAGCAGCCTTGTTTCTTCCTCTCTGTGGAGTTCCACCTGCTCTGGGCCCTGGGATAGCTGCTTTGTCTGCAAATCCAGCAAAGCACAGCATAGACAGTTTACTTTTGTCACAAGACAAACTTTACCATGTTGTAGAAGTTTATTTTTAGTTCTATACAAAATAATTGTTTCGTGCACTGTTGAGGGTCTGCCTAGGTCTTGGTGTTGTATATAGTCTGCAGGTGTTGGATTTATGTGGGGGATGCTGTTTGGTAATGATTTGCATTGCTACCAGTAGAACACCTGAGGAGTTCTGAATCAATAAGAACACCTCAGCTCAGACACTCAGGGTTCCACTGTTTATCGAGTATGGCGCTGGCCAGGATGGTGGTTCCCTCTGCCAAAGTCTGGCAGAGTTTGCACATATGAAAATGCTTCCTTGTCTTGCTTGCTGAGCTGCCCACAGCAATGTACTGCTACATTACCTTAAAGGCATCACAGTGAAATGGACAGTTGATAGAACAATACACATTGTCATATACTGTAGCATCTGGGCATTTTTATGAGACTCCTCTAGGGCTGTTTTACATAAGCCATCATATGTGGACAATGAGGTAGTATTATGGAAGTTTATTTAGTTGTGTTTAAAATATTGTTTTGTGCACTGCTGGGTGAGGGGCTGCCTAGGTCTTGGTGTTTTGTATTGTCTGCAGGTGTTGGGTTTCTGTGGGGGATGTTTGATTGCTCATGATCTGCACGTGCTATCAGTAGACACCTGAGGAATTCTGGATCAATAAAAACACCTGAGCTCAGAGGCTCAAGGTTCCACTGACCAGTATGGCGCTGGCCATGATGGTGGTTCCCTCTGCTGAGGCCTGGCAGGGCCTGAATCTATGAAGCACCTCCCTGTTTTCCTTGGTGAGCTGCCACAGTAGTGTACTACTTACTACAAATGACGCACCAACACAGGGCATCACGCCAGCCACGCCCAACGTGGAGAGATAAGGAAGAACAAGAAACTCCAGACCTCACAGAATCCTAAAGGACAGAGATTTTATATATATGCAAAAATGAGAAGTCTCCTGTGAAGAGAAAATTGTGAAAATTAAGTGAGAAAGAGGGCTCAAAATTGAGAGCCACAGAATAGAGGCCTTTAGGGAAAGAAAAAGAAATTTTCATGGTAAAAGCAGAGTTTACCTGAGAGCAGGAAAGAAGCCAGGTTTTGATGGCTTTTCTTGATCATGGAGCTGACGCTCCCTTCTGCTGCTGGAGGTAGCCCGGCACAGGAAATGGAACCAGAGCATACTGTTCCACAAACTGAGTTTTCTGATAGCTGAGTTGTGTGTGAAGCTCAAGATTTTGAGGTCTATGAAGAAGCATATATGTTTTCCCATAGTGGTGGTGAGAAAGAATGCCAAACCAAGAATGCCAAAACACCAGAATGTTTCAACTGAAGATTCTTCCCACTGGCCCAGGACCCCCTAATGTTGTGGAAGCTGCAGGTTGGAGCCAAAGAGCCTCTTAGTTAAGTGAACCTTTTTTTTTTCCCTCCCCTGCAAACCTAAGAGAAAGATAAGCGGTCCAGATACTGGTGATGGTGATGAGAACTCCACCCACGAGGGGACCCTTACTGCAGACAAGGTGACCAGTTACTTTTCCAGCAAACCAGATTTCATCTTAAAATCCTGAAAGTGTTTCCTCAGGGTCAGCACACAGAAGCTGTCTTCCAGAATGGGCCAAGGTTTTATCTTGCTGGCAGCTGAACTTGATACTGTAAGAGTTGCCCAGGTGGTGCTGATTTTGAAGGCATGGGGAGCAGCTGAGGCTTGGCACTGTGAGAGGCCACTGGTGTGAGTTCGGCCTCCATAGCAGTTGAAGACCCAGACTGAAGGGGTCATGTAAAGAAGTTGAGGCTTGGCACTTGGCACCATGAAGAGAGCCTAGGAGAGGCCATTGGTGAAAGTGAAGCCCAGTTGCAGCAAGGGACCCCAGCAGTTTTTGAGACGACAGTACCATGGGATGACCTCCAAGAACAGCAGCAGCAGTGGAGTGGAGCCAGCCAGGGCTTGGAGGACAAGTGGCCCAAGCCCTTTGGAGGAGCCCAGAAGATTATGAGTGAATTCCAGATAATTGAACATTGATTTTTTTTTTTTCTGCTGTCCAAAGACATTGTGAAAAGCTTGATAGATGTTTGGTTTCATTTGGTCCTGTGCATTAGCAACTCTCATGACTGTAAATAGTTTTGCTGGTATAGTGTTAAACTGTGTTGTAGAGATGAAGCAATTTTTTTTTTTAAATTGGCTTATACAGAAAAGGGGAATTGTAGTTTATTTTTAGTTGCGTTTAAAATATTGTTTTGTGAACTGGTGGGTGAGTGGCTGCCTAAGTCTTGGCGTTTTGTATTGTCTGCAGATGTTGGATTTATGTGGGGGATGTTTGATTGCTTATGATCTGCACGTACTTCAGTAGACACCTGAGGAGTTCTGAATGAATAAAAACACCTGAGCTCAGATGATCAGGGTTCCACTGTCCAGTATGGCGCTGGCCAGGATGGTGGTTCCCTCTGCTGAGGTCTGCCAGGGCTTGAACCTATGAAAGTGCCTGTCTTCCTTGGTGAACTGCCACAGTAGGTGTACTCTTACAGGATACATTTCTGCTCCCTGGGCATGGGAACAGAGAGTGTCTCAGGCTGACCTCAGCAGTCATACAGCTTTTGACCCTCGTGAGGTGTGTAGTCTGGGGCAACCTTCGCTTTTCCTTTGCTTTCCGAAGTGTCTAAGATTCTCCCAGCTCAGATGTTGTTCCCAAGAACAGCAAAAGCAGCCACCAAATGGGCCGTAGTTCTAGCATGAGGTGTTAAGCACATTCATTCCAACCCTAAAGGTACCTCCACGTGTAAACTACCCAGATGAAGGTGAGGGCCAGCCAGGACTCAGCCACTCAGTTCACCCTACTCAGGCTCGGCCCCAGCCTCGCCGTCAAGTGGAGCTTCTCCCTCTGTCCACGCACCCTGTCCTCGCAGCACCTGCTGTCTCATCCCCTCTCACCCCAAGGGTGAGCAGGTGACACTGGCCAAAGGGGCCGATCTCGCTGCAGGCTTAAGTATCTGTGGGCAAAACGTCAACTCAGGAGGAAGTGGCGCAGGGCCCCGCCACCGTGGTCAGCAGGATGCAATGCCACAATGCTCTGTAAGCCAGCCGGCTCTGGGGCAGCCGCTGCTGGAGAGTAGAGAGAGGCAGGTCGGCTTCAGCACCTCCAGGGCATCTGTCTTCACCAGTCACCAAGGTACGTGTTAGTTTCCTGTAGCGTTTTCTTAAAGTACAAGAAGTTTTACCATAGATGTAGAATTGGACAAGAGTGTATTTTATTTTTCATAAAAGTTTTAACAAAAATATATTTTTTCCCTTAACTTAAAAATGCAGTTTCAGAAAGCAAAACTCGGGTTGTGGTAATTCATTACACATTCCACGGAGGGAGCCGTTGAGGATGACAGAGCTAGGCAGCGAGGGCTCTCACTTCAGAAGCTTGACTCTGTCCTTCAGCACCTTGAAGGCGGGGTTCTTGCTGATTTTCTTGTTGAAGATGGCCAGGAGCTCTTCCTCCGACAGGTGGTGGCCACTGGTCACTGCGTGGTACTGCGCTATCACCTGGACAGACACAGGGGTCAGGAGGGAGGCAAATCTACCTGGCAAGGCTTCTTTGAAGTCAATGCAAAAAGGTGCTGATGTGGGCCAGCACTACAGTAATAGAAATCTGCGCTGGTCACACAAACGTGCTCTGCGCGTGAAGACCAGCAGCTGCCCAGACGACACTCTGAGTGCCACACAGAGCTACAACAGCAAAAAGAGAAAGGGCTGGCAAGATGGCCCAGTCGGGAAGGGACTTGCCTTGCGAGCCTATGACTTAATGATCCCCAGGGGCCGCACGGTGGAAGGAGAACAAACCCGTGCAAGCTGCCCTCTGACCTCCACAGTGCACACACAAGTGAATACGTGCAAGACTCCTTCTGGAAAAGCACTAGCAGCCATTACACCAGCAAAGGTCACTTCTGGTCACTTCCAGTACAGTCACCTGCAGACAGTGCTGTCTTTAGACAGTGGAGTCTGAACTGTGGCTTGCCTACAGGATGGGCTTGTTCCAGGTGCACAGCCATACCCCAGGGGCCATGTGAGTAGCTCTGTCTGTCTGTCTACGTCAGTGTTTCAGGCTGATCAGTACACATATACATTTAGAAACAGGATGTACCTTTTTCTTTAACTTTTTGACTGAGATCTCGTTGTCGGGAGCCTGTTTCAGAACAGCTTTAATGGTCCCCTTCCAGTTGAATTTACCTACAACGCAGAGAATGATGCATAAGGCCTTTTGTTTTGTCTTGTCACCCAAGGGCAAAGCAGCATTTTCTGCAGTGATCTGCCTCCTGGGAAATGGAATGGCCCTCCCATGAACAAGTGCAAAGTCCTCTCTGCCCAGTAAGAGAGCAGAGCACTGCGCTCAGAGAAGGACGGCCCTCACAGCACCGTGTGTGTCTCCCTCTCCCCCAGACAAACCACTAACAGAGACATTGAGCTGGGCATCCAGAAATTTTGGAGCACAGATGATGCTCCTGAGCAGGTCAGCCTGCTCCTGCCAGGCCCAGCAACTACCAATATGGAAAGGTGGCAGACAGACTGGCAGCATCTCGGGGCATGCCAAGAGACAGGCTCCATAGTCTAGATTTGGGAAGCCAACAGTACAAGCCAATCTAGCCCACTCCTGCCAGTTCAGCTAAGGAGCACAGAAAGGGGCTCTCTGGTCAGCCACCAACACTGACAGCACATCACTAACTTCAGGCTAGTGCCAAGCCTGTGTTCAACCATTGTGCCCATTGCTGAGGTCCAGTAGGTACCAGAATTCTCCCTCCAAAGGCTGTGGTAGGGACAGTATTAAAGACAATCAAGAAATCTGAACTTTCTTCCATGCTGGTGGGAACTGAGTAGGAGGCTGCCCGGCTGTGGTGATAGCAGAGGCCATGAGGGACCCTCCAGGCAACACAAGGAGCAGGGAACCTGGACTTCCTCCACCTCTGACAGGAGGGACACCTACTACCTTAGGGTCTGGAGAAAGCCAGGGAACAGGAAGTGGGGTATGGGGCACATGCCTGTAATCCCAACTACTAGGAGGATCACGAAGTCAAGGCCACCTCAGCTAGCCTGGGATACAGAGCAAAGTCAAGGCCAGCCCCAACACTGGGTACTTTTGTCTCAAAATAAAAATACAAAGGCTGTGGATGAAGCTCTGTGATGGACTTAGCCAGATGGTGGTGGCTCATGACTTTAATCCCAGCACTCGTGAGGCAGAGGCAATGGATCCCTGACTTCAGGCCAGCCTGGTCTACAGAGTGAGTTCCAGACATCCAGGGCCACACAGAGAAACCCTGTCTTGAAAAACAAACAAATCAAGATTCTACGTATAACACACACACATGGTATTTATATAGAAGTCTCAAATCGTAATAGTGAAAAAACGAAAACCCCAAATGCAACCAGAGAAGGCAAAGGAGACAAACGACTTAACCTTCAGAAGCCAGAGAGAGGCGTCAGGGGATCTGACTGAGCATGGGCAGTCACTGGGCCTCACCCGTGGCCCTAACTTTCACCTTGGCTTATTTCTGCTGACAGGAGGAGAGGGGGGGTCCACATGGAGAGTGTGGGTCTGCTGCCACACAACAGAGCTTCCAGCTTCACGATGAGCCGTGTGAGGTGTTTAGAGAGGCTCTTGGACTCATGGATATGCATGGAGGGCGAGGGACAGACCACAGATGGGGGGTGGGGGGATGTATAACTGCGAGGGGATGCGAAGGACGGAAGGGGGGGCTACAACTGCAAGGGACGGACCACAGACGGGGTGGGGGCTACAACTGCCTAGACTCACCTCTACAGGCTGAGAACCCAGACAATGATGGGGAAGGTGGGACCACACTGGCTCACTGCTGACTCTAAGGGCAACGCATTGCTATGGTTGGATTTGGAGCGCCCCCTAGAGGCTGGGACCCAGCTTGTTGCCACTGAGAAGTATAGGAACCTCGACTACAAGGGACCCTAGTAAGTCTTGGGGTCACTACAGATGCGACCATAGTCTCTTCTTTTACCCTTTCTGGCCTTTTGAACAGCAGGGCCGTACCACAGGCCCCAAGTCAACAGGGCCTAGAGACAATGAGCCAAAATTAACTGATTTTATAGTTTGATCATCTTAGATAATGAAATGCTGGCCATCTCTATATGTTTTCAGCTCAAGACTCCCCCTGTCTGAGAGGGGATGGAGGCTCTGTGGCACCAACCTCTGACAGGCTCTGCAAGGAAGTGCCTGGCCTAGTCCTGGCAAGGAGCATCTCCTTCCTACCCCGAGGGATAAACACACAGCAGTGGTACCTTTCGCTGGAGCCTCGTGGTCCTCAGGCTCCCCCTCCTCTGGCTGTCCTGGCAACTTCATCTTCTTCTTCTTATAATCAGACTCAACTGCTGGAGAAACACAAATGTCTAACAGCTACCACTCACAAAAGTGCACCAGCTCCCCACACCCTCTGCAGGTTCTGAGTATCAGGCTTGCTGGAGATGACGTCACCTGGCCCCCTGCCCCCCGAGTTTCGGCCCGTCTCCCTATTTGGTCCAGAAATGTGTGCCGGCTGGACACGCACCTTCCGTGTGCTTCCGCCGCTTCTGTTTTTCTGCCGCTGTCTTGGTCTGTCCCTCATCAGCATCCTCCCCAGGGCCCCCGTTTCTGTCTGCCCCCTCCTCTGAGGCCTGCCTACTCCGGGCCCTCTTCTTCTGTGGTGGGCCGTTGGCCTCGGTCTCCTCCCCACCAGCCTCATGTCCGGCCTCCTGGCCCTTTTTACGCTTCTTCGGCTTCTGGCCCCTTAGACTCTCCTGGTGATTTTCCAACTTCAGCTCTTTCTTCTCTTTCTTCCTGTTCTTCTGTCTTTCCTCCTTCCTTTCTCTTTTATTCTTCTTTGCCTCTGTTTGCTCCTCTGTGGTACCATTTGTTCTTGCAGATGGAACCTTAGCGGGGATCTCTGCATGTGGCTTGGCCTCGTGGCTGGGTGGCTGCTGATCTTGCTCCTTATGAAGTAAAACAAGAATCATCTAAGTATCTGGTCTGGCCCAATGTCTATTGTCCTTACTATACCATTTATGACTGTGACACCAACAGCTAAAATTTGGCAATACAAATACAAAGTGAACAACAACAAAACACTCCCAAGCCCACATGCCCTGTTCCAGAACCTGTTCCCATGATATTGAACGGTGAGATGAAGGCAGCCTGTGATTCTGGCTGTCACCCTTCGTCTGGATGAGGAAAGGGCAGCCAGGTATGGGATGAGTCAGAAAGCTGTGTCTGCAGAGCTGGGCTCAAGGTCCAGTTCCACTGCTAGCAGGTATCCGGGAGCTACTGCTTCATCTGTAAGACGGAGCATGTGTAACTACTGAGTGCGGCTGAGTCACCACAGAGTGTGTAACCTCCAAGTACAGCCGATGCATGGCTAACACAGGAAAGGTATGCCCTGTGCATAGTACAGGGGAAACACACAGCTGAAGTGTTCCGTAAATAATGGGGTCCTGACAAGGTACCATCACGTCAACCCTGATGGGGTACAGACAAGCTTCCATCACGTCATTCCTGACAGAGCACAGACAAGGTACTGTCACATCAACCCTGACGGGGTACAGACAAGATACCGTCACATCATCCCTGACAGAGCAGACAAGGTACCGTCACATCATCCCTGACAGAGCAGACAAGGTACCGTCACATCATCCCTGACAGAGCAGACAAGGTACCGTCACGTCATCCCTGACAGAGCACAGACAAGCTACCATCACGTCATCCCTGACAGAGCATAGACAAGATACCGTCACATCATCCCTGACAGAGCAGACAAGCTACCATCACGTCATCCCTGACAGAGCAGACAAGCTTCCATCACGTCATCCCTGACAGAGCAGACAAGGTACCGTCAAACCCATCCCCCTCTAGATAAGATGGCCACCTTCAGGACAGGCAGGGGCAGCTACCAGTATAGTGAATGGTGAGTAAACGCTAGGGTCTGAGTGCCTCTCACAGGGGCAGGCACCGCAGGCTACCGATGGAGCCGGAAGTGGGAGAACTTTCAAGATGCTATGGGGTTGGGTCATCAGGGATGCTGCCTTCAGTAAGACCAAAGCTACCCCAACCTTATTACCTTCCTGCCAACCGCGTCACAGCTTCTCCCAGACGCTCCATCAACACTGCATCCGACCACCTGATCTTAAGACTCAACCTCCAGAGCATGGGCCTGTCATGCTCTTACTTACTCTTCGGCCTAAGGTTGGTGTAGCCACAGAAACAGACTGATACAAAGCCAAAGGAAAGCAGGCACTGCATGCACTGGGCTGAAACAGACTTTGTCTGCGACAGTACTCAGAGTGGGTCTGCCCTGGTCTCCAGCTGGTGTTACACACATGTCAATTATGATATATAGTTTTAAGATTTCAGTGGTCCAATCTATGTACTGTGGAGAGACAAATCCAAGATATACCACAAAGGTAGACTCCTTCTGATCTCACTTTGCTGCTCAAACTGACTTTCTGTGTGTGCGTAAAGGCAGGTACACGAGCCTGTGCACACGTGTGGAAGGCACAAGTCACCATCAGGTGGCTTTTTAGTTACTCTCCTCTCACAGAACCTGGAGGTTTATACTTATGACAGGTTGGCTAACAAGTCCTTGGGATCTACCTACCCCTGCCTCATCACTGGGGTGTCAGACATGCACCACCACGCTAAGCTTGTACACGAACCCTGGGGATCCAGGGTTTTTCATGCTTGCACAGAAAGTGCTTCATATGAAGTTCTAGAGCAAGACTAGTCAGAGAACCCTCCTGTTTCAAACTACGGAACAAAGTCCCGACAGGATGTGAATGCAGCTGTTAACAGAGAGGAGTTGTCCTGCTCCTACAGTCCACACGGCTCTGATCTACTGATCACTTTCATCAGTAGTTGGCCAATGGTTCAAATGTTCTCCCTGCAGCAGAAGCAGACTCAGGCTGACTGAGCACACACTAAGTACCACAGCACAGCAACACCACAACACGCAGGGGCTGGGGGCCCCCAGTCTTGGCTGAGAGACCCTCAGCTGTGATGTCTTCAGCCTGTTTAGATTCCTTTCACAGCATCGAGCTGCTCCTGAGATGCAAGAGGTCTGGATAAACAAGGCCTGCTGTCCCGGCCTCCACTCGGCCTCGCACTGAAATGGGAAGCGGAGCAGACTCACACTGCTGGATGCTTCGGAGAAGATGCCCCACACCTGCTCCAGAACGGAGTCGCTGTGCACTTTCAGGCTGTTCCTCATCCAGTTCTGCAAACAGAGACAGAGAGAGAGAGAGAGAGAGCCGCTGTCCCCTTCTGACAGGTCACAGTGGGCCACACCCTCATTAGGGACATCATTTAAATCCATACCTGAAACTTCGCCTTTTTTCTGGGAACATTGTCAAAAGCACTGATTTGCTGTAAAAGTTCTCGCACCTTGGGGCTGACACTGGGTTTCTTTATTAATTCGTTGATTTTCTATTAAAAGAAGAAGAAAATAGACTATGACATAATTACATGAAGCCAAACTCGAGTCCTTCCCATGTCCAAAGAGCTCTAGCACTCTAAGCCAGGGCTCTGTAATTACACCTGTGCTCAAGGGCAAGCATCCTCCTGTTCAACACAGCACCACCGGGTCCTGGACAGAGCAGCGAGGCAAGAAAAAGAAGCCAAAGCCTTCCTAACCAAAGGGATAAAATCAGATCAAAATCTCATACGGTATTTGAGGCAATGTGGTCTTGTGTGTAGAAAGCTCCACAGGTGCAGCCGGTGAGAATCAACAACTCCCTCGGCAGAGCTGCAGAATGCACCGTCCATTCTTAAATAGCAAGCTACGTTTCCATACACGAACAACAGATTAGATGTGAACATTAGGAGAATTCTGTTTTCAGTGCAGCATAAAGAATTAGAAAAACCAAAACCAAAGGGTTTGTGAAAGAACTGTGCCCTGAGTACTCTGTTTCCAGATGAGAGAGGGCGTCAACCTCAGGGTCTGAGACAGACGACACTAAGGCGTCAACTGGAGGGCCCGGGTGAGGCCCGGCTGTGTGTGTAGTCTCTGAGGAAAAGTAATTCACACGGGACCCCGAGGGACTCCAAACAACAGAGTCTTGCAAAACAGTGTCTTTTTAAAATTTCAATACTTACTACAAAGGCACCACCACACAGACCACTGCAAAGGGGTGGAAAACGCAGGAGTAAGCCTGCAGGTACAAAGGGTTTTTGACAAGGACGCCGAGAAAATGCAGCCTGAACAAAGGTGACATCTGTCCGCCCATCTCCCTTCTTCCAAACTGGAGCTTACTGCTTATTTGAACGTGTGTTGACTTCATTTAACTAAACAATTCCTTGCCTTTGTGAAAACGTCTATGCTGTTCAGGTGTGACAGGCTGACACCGCTTAAGCGGTGAGGTCTTGCCACTGGAAGTGCACCTCTGTGTGCGCTGGTTTGGGTTCAGAGCCAGAAGAGCATTAGCAGGAACCTTCAAACACCCTGAGAACAGTCTACAAAACACACGCACCGGAGATAAACCACCACACCCTTGTCTTTCTTACGATGTTCTGACACATTCGTGTGTGTGCGTGCGTGCGTCCCACACACACTCTGCAAAGGCGACACACTTGTGTGTCCCAGAAGGGGCGTGGAAGGAGTGACAGGATGGGCAGAGCCTTACCTGAATCCATGCCTGCTGCTTGGCATCCCCCTTGTTGGCCTTGGCCTCGTAGCCTTTGCCCCCGTACTTCTGACCTTCACTGATGCACTTCACGTGGCTTTTGTAGTCGTCACCCCTGCAGAGGGACCAGACCTCGTCACTCGTGACCCGAGCTCACGGCTCCCACGCGGCACACTGCTGGCTGCTGTGCTCTCCTCATTTGGCTACTGCTCACACTCATTCTCAACCTCATTTTTCTGCTTATTTGTTGATTTCTTCGGAGCAATGAGCTGACGAAAACCACAACAAAATACCCCTCCTCCCCAACCCCTCCCAGCCTTATCCTGAGAGCTCACTGCCTTGCACTGGACAACAGTGGCAGCACGATGCCAGCTAGGAAGCGGAATCATCAAATTCTCTAAAAACATTTATTTTTAATGTATGGACTTCTAGGCCTGGATCTGCACGAATTCACAGAACTTACCAGAAATCTTTCCCACAGTCGATGCAAGAAAGACATTCACACTTTCTGCAGACAGACACGTGCTTTTCCACCTGTATTTTCTTCACCGATTCACCACACGCATTGCACGTAAAAAATACCATTTTGGGTTAAACGATTAAATATTCTCTGAGACAGCTTGAACTCTTGCCCTGAAAAACAAAGCAAGACAAAGATGAAGATAGTTGTAACAAGCTGAGACTTCACCCAATCAAAGAGCAGGCTCACAGCTTACCAGTAATCTCTGAGAAGTGGCCTCCTCCACTGGTGGCAGAGAAGCTGACCAAGCGCTCTGCACAAGCTTACTTGGGAAGGCTGTCTGGACTCAGCATTTCTATGAGGCCACAGAGGCACAGAGAGTAAGGAACTTGCCCAGGACTGTGTGAAAGAAGCAGGGTTTAAACCTGGCAGACTGGCAGCACAAATAAAGCTTTCCCTAACACCCTCAAGCCCTCCCCCTACATAAAATGTACACAATTAAACTGATAGCCAGCACCACAGTGCAGGTGTACACTGCGGATTGTTACTGTGTCTGCAACAGCAACCGGGCGAGGGGACAAGCAGGGAAGCTTAGAGTGGGGAAGCCAAAGAACAATTCCAATGGAGACTAGGAACGATTCCTCCATGCACGATGAAATCACAAGGGTTAAAATGAAGACATCCCCTTGGCCTCAGTTGTCAGGGACAAATGAACAGGTTTTGTTAGGTCCCCTGCACGTCAAGCAGAAGAAGAGGGACCTATCACGGGAACTCACAAACCCAGGCGGGCCAGCTTCCATGAGCCCTCCCAGCATGGAGGGCGTCTGCACACACACTAACTTTACGTTGCAGGCATGCTATTGTACTCTGCCATGGTGCTTCCCAAGCTTACTCTAAGAGAGGTGCTGTTTTTAGTAAAATGGGCTCTGTTCAGCCCAAATTCTGAGAGCTACTTAGTCCAGCACCCTCTTCCTCAGTATGAAATGAAAGATGAGGATCAAGGGCTAAGTAAACGCACAGGACTTGCACTCGGCTTCCTGTAAGAATTCCTCAGCACCGATGAGCTATGCTTGGTTTGCAGTACATTCTCAAGCATGAATCACCCCGCCCTCCACGTGCCAGCGCGGTCACCCCAAAGCAGGATCAGGACTGTTTTCTTCCACTGAGCCCCAAATGGAAATGGCCATCCGGGTGAACAAAGGCCTCCTGCCCCGTGAGGCGCTGTCGAACACTGGTTCATCTTACACCCTAGAAACCAACCACAGGGTTCCTGACACCAGGGTCCTGCACCTCACCAGAGGCAGGCAGAGGCAGGCAGAGGCAGGCAGAGGCAGGCAGAGGCAGGCAGAGGCAGGCAGAGGCAGGCAGAGGCAGGCAGAGGCAGGCAGAGGCAGGCAGGCAGGCCCATTCGAGGCCCTGTGCACCATTGCTGTTGTCTAGCCTGGTTTTCATAAAGACTTAGGATGCATTCACAGCTCAGGGGGCTGAGACCGTGTTTAATGTTTACCGCAGCCTGGCTTCTGAGGTGCTTACCATCAGTTTGCACAAGGCAGAGGGAGGTAAATAAACGCCAGGAAGCAGGGCAGAAGTTCTGCCACACAGGAAGAGCCAACTTCAACTGTCACCTGGTCTGCACATTCTTATGTATTTATGTAAGAATAAGAGAAAAGTCGCCAATTAGATACCCAAACTGGACTGTCGTCACAGCTCAGGTAGCAGCTGCTACAATGAGCAAAACGATCCACTGACAAGTCAGAAAGCACTCCCTCACAGGGAGGAGGACAAAGAGAACAGCCCTCCAACCTAGATGTGGCTTAGAGCTTCCCAAGCTCAGCCACCGAGCACTGTTGTTTCTGGTCACGGAGAGGAGAGGGCAGGCGTCAGCAAACCTTGAGATCCAGGTCTGCTGGTTGGGATAGACCAAGAACTGAAGGCCCAAGACTGCAAACAAGACACAGGAAGTGAGAAGTGTTGCAGCAAAAAACAAAACAAAACACACGCTTGAAGCATCTTTGCAATGGGTCCCCGTGGTCACAGCACACAGTGTGAACACCAACTCAGGATAAGGTTGGACTCGGGTGCTATGTCCAACTGAAACGCCAGTCTGAAGCCATGCTCAACTGGTTTTCTATCTATTTGATACGAAATCAAATGGGAAACTGTGTGTCTGCCTGCTTGGCTAATGAGATAAGACGTGTAAGGAGCTTATTCAGATCCAGGGAGGACAACCCAGCCCCAGCCCCAGCCCCAGGTCACCCTGGCTGTGTAGCACATCCAACCTGGAGAAATGTCTTTCATTTATGAGACGTGTGCAGCACATACGTCTCTGTCTGAAATCACAAGGGCCAGCTCAACTGGCCACCCAGCAGGATCCGAGTCTTAGTCCAGGCTTAAGAACACCAGGAGTGTGACGGTGACAAAGTTGGAAGGGATCGGGGCTAAGTGAAGACAGTGTCCTGTTAGGTTCCACTGCTTTGATAAACACCACGACCAGGAGCTTGGGGAGGCCAGAGTCTACCTCAGACGTTGCCCACCTTCTCTCTGTCTCTCCCTCTCAAGATTATACTATGTCCATAAATGTTTGGCCTCTGTGTATGTGCCTAATACTCACTGAGGTCAGAAAAGAAGTGTCGGATCTCTTGGATTCTGCGTGCTAGAAATCGAACCCAGGTCCTCTGGAAGAGCAGCAAGCAATTCTTGATCACGAAGCCATATCTCCAGCCCCCTCCCTTGACTCTCAATGGGAGTTGGAGGGCTTGCTGATTAGACCAGACTAGCTGGCTACTGAGCCCCAGGGATCCATCAGCACGTCCTGCTCTTTAACCTGGGATCGGGGCATGGGGATTCAGGTCCTCGTGCCTGTGTGGTAAGCCCTGTCCAGACCTGTTACCTCCTTATTCTCAGCATACTCCTTACTGGTGCATACACACTGACTACATTTGCCCCCAAACCAGGGCATTTTAAAGGCCAGCTGACAACTCCAGCACAAGCCCCAGTGTGCGAACCACGGCTGCCTTTAAACTTGTCCATGAGATAGTCAGCCCACTAGACTAGACAGGAGCCCCTTCCAGGAGAATTCCTGGAAGTCACAGGTGCAGCGCATGAGTAGAAAAGACAAGCACACATCTCCACTCTCCTGGAGCCTGGGGGAAGACCATGAGCAGGGCACCCATTTCCACAGAAGCTCAAAGAATCCAAGCCAAGCAGCTGCATTGCAGTTAGAGCGATCCCACTACAGCCTCACCTGAATGAATAACTACATGTGTCAGTCACTATGGGAGACATTAGAAGCCTGACACACACACCCCTCTCATCTCCTAGGAGGTAGGTGCTACAGGAAAATCCTGACATTTGCTGAGCACCTACTGTGTGTCACGCCCTCTACCCCTGTACTCTCCACACACGCACCTAAGTTAGAGTCTCTAGTATCCTCTTTGGACAGACGTGGCGCGGCGCACAACAGGGTTGGGTAGCTTGCATCTAGATGGGGACTTGGGGTTTCACACGCACTTGTTGGGTCTTCGGTCCTCTGCGCTGCAGGAGCCCTCGGGCCCTCGTCAGGACCGAGATCTCGACACTCAGATAAGAGCCTTGTCCCCATCGGGCAGCAGGTCCGAAGCCCTGTGCAGCGGGGACCAACCGTGCCATCTGCCCGGCCCCGAGGGCCTCTCTGACTAAAAACCGGGATGCAACGACCCGGAGAGCCCAGGCTCTGCCCGCGAGCGGGTCCGCAGGAAGGCGGCCACGCCGGCAGCGCCCTCCCTCCAGGCCCCGGGCTCCAAGCCGCCGCCCTCACCTCTCAGCCGACTCCGCCAACGGTCTCAACCGGCCGCCGGGAGCACGTGGAGCCGCAGCCTCCCAGCGCAGCGCCGCCACCGGCTCGCCCAGCTTCCCCGCGCAGAACTCGCAGCCGGCCGGCGCGTGCCAGTGCGCACGCGCCCCCGCGGCCACGCCCTCCCTCTCCCGGACGGAAGTGACGGCACCCGGAAGCCGCCGGCGAGCTGCAGAGGTGGACTTGTCGTTTTGGTTCCGGGGCGGTTGGTGTCCAGCGGTGGATGCCAAGGGTCCGACGGGGACGAGTGACACGGAGGCGGCCGGGCGGGAGCGGCCCTCTCGGGGTAAGGCGGCCCGGGACGCTGGCCTCGCGCGGGCTGCGTGTCGGCGCCGCTGCGGTGCTCGCGGGCCCGCCGACAGCGCGGGGCTGCGGAGCACAAAGCTAGGCTCGGTGCACGGCGGCAGGGCCTCGTTCCTCTTAGCCCCGGCTGCGGTCTGGGTGCCGAGGGGGCTCCTGACCGGGGCCGTGGCCGCGCCCGCCTCCCTGACCACGAGGTCATCCGTAGAACGCGTCTCCTCGGGGCCTTGCAAGACTACCCCGGTCGGGGCCGGCTGTTAGGTGTCCGGCGCCGGCTGGTTACCCGCGGCTGCGTGAGTGCTCACTAACGTCAGCCGATCTCGGCCCGTGCGATCGTGGTCCGTTTGTTGCTTACGCGAGTGAATGAAAAGGCAAACAGGCCACGAACAGTATCGTGAGGAACATGAACCCTGGGGTGGGCGTTTGTCGGCGTCAGGGAGGCTTCTGTTCGTTGTGGCTGCCATGGCAGGGTCCAACGGGCGAGGTGGTTCAGGTGAGAGAGATGTACTTTCTCACAGCTCTGGAGGATGGCTGGTCCTGAACGCGGCGTCATCAGGTTTGCTTGTCCCGGACTTTGGACTGTTGGGACAGGTTTGGGCTGTCCTGGCTTACAGGTGGTCACCCTCTTGCGGTATCCTCGCACGATCTTTCCTCTGCGCTACTGCACCGCTTACTGCACCACAGTAACTGCGTTTCTGTCTGTATCCAAATCTCCCCTTGTAAGGACATCAGTCAGATTGGAACAGAGCTCATCCTGGTGGGCTCTTTTTAACCCAGTTGCCTCATTAAAGGTCTGGTCTCTACAGGTAATCAAATGCTGAGGTTCTGGAGAACGCAATGGACTATACTTAAAGAGCCCATTTAGCTGGCATGCACTTACAATCCCAGCGCTGGAAATAGGTGCATCCCTGGGATCACATCTCGGGAAGAGACCCTGTCTCAAAAAGCAAAGTGGACAGCTCCTGAGGATCAGTGCCTGGTTGGCCTCTGACCTCCACACATATGCACCCATGTACGTATCTGCACATGCATACAGGGTTGTCGAAAAATAAATAAAGATGAGCACAGTAGTTAACGACCCCTGAAGACCCCGCTAAGCCTTGACATAAACAGCCCCACTGAAAACCTCCCACAAAGCATTCGCTGGTGCTAGTTACTTGGCAGAGTCACCCCACCAAATGGAAGGGCCTTTACCGTGGGGGCCTCCTCTAGGTTAAAATCCCATCCCTAAGAAGTCCTCCCTATTCACATCACCCAAGCTTTTCCTTCTGTTTCTCCTTGCTCCTTCTCCCCTCCCCCAGTATTTCCTTCCATCTCTGATCTTTCTACTGTCATATTCTTTTTTTAAAAAAAATGTGTTCTGTCTGCATATATACCTGCATGCCAGAAGCGGGCATCAGATCCCATTATAGATGGTTGTGAGCAACCATGTGGCTGCTGGGAATTGAAATCAGGACCCCTGGAAGAGCAGCCAGTGCTCTTAACCTCTGAACCATCTCTCCAGCCCCTACTATATATTCTTGATTTAGGTTTTAGCTTGCCAAACTAGAAGGTACCCTACAGTCCTCTAGTTCTGTAGGGCCACCGCATCCCCAGACTGCACCCTGAGCACCCCTGAGGCCCCAGACACTTGTGGGTGTCAGAGCTACAGTGACCAGTGAAGCACATGTGGTCCCTTTACCACATCAAGGCTGTGGCTTCTGCCAGCGAGGCCACACCCCGATAGTCCACTCTGCTGTGAGCGTGTGAGTAGATGGACCCAGTGAGGAATCTCACACTCCTAATCCAGCCACCTCACATGGAGCTCTGCTGCACTGAGGACTAAGCCTTCATTCTGCCATCTGTGGGAAATATTTCACATCCAAACTACATCAAGGGTAATAGACCCGGGGGCTTTGAGTTGGCTCTATGGGTCTGACTTTTGTCAGCAGTGTTTTTGCACTAGATATGAGCTAAAGGAAACCCGTGGCTTCTTTGACGTTTGGTGCACCAGACTTAGATTTGTCATTTAGACCCTCAGAGTCCTCCATTCCTCCTCCACCTCTGTTTGGATGCCAGAGGCTGCACCTGACTCAGCTGCACGCCCTCCCCCACCCCCTGTCCAGCCATGAATGCCCCTTAGGTGTGTGCTGCCCTCACTAGAATTGGAGCTGCGCTCACTGCGATTGCCCTAGAGCAGCGGTTCTCAACCTTCCTAGTGCCTCGACCCTTTAATACAGTTCCTCGGGCTGTGGCGACCCCACCGTAAAATTATCTTCGTTGCTACTTCATAACTGTGATTTCGCTACTGTTATGAATCATAATGTAAATATCTCATATGCAGATGGTATTAGGTGATCCCTGTGAAAGGGCCATCCAACCCCCAAAGGAGTTGCAACCAAGAACCCCTGCCCTAGAATATGATGTACAGTAGTCACTCCGTAGTCAGTAGGTAGATGAGGAACCACCAGGTTTTCTGTGTTCACACAGGAGCTTCTTGTCTCCTCCCCAGTCAGAGTCAGGGTTGTCGAAGGCATGAAGGTCAGTGTGACCTGGCCTCTGCCTCTCTGGTATGCCATTATCCATGAGTATGCTCTCCATACTCTGAAGCAGAGCGAGTTCCTGCCTTGGCGGTCCCCCACATCCACTGGTCACAGACTCCCGGAACCAGCACACCCCACTCTCTTGCTTCCTCTACGTCAGAGAGGCACAGAGAGACACACCTAAACAGACACAGCGTTTTGTGACACTGCTTTGCTCTCTGTCTGGTGATGATAGTCATCTTAGCTTGAACATCACCTCCCCAGTTAGACTGCTAATGCGTTTTCTGGCTTATGTGTAGCTATGTACTCGTTACTTTCCTTGTTGCTGGAACAAAATATCTGACACTAGAAACTTGAAGAAGGGTTTATTTTGGCTCCCAGTTTGAGGGTGCAGCTCATCTTGGTGTTAGGAGCAAGAAACAGTTGACAACATGGCATCTGCCGCCAGGAAACAGAAGCATCCTGCTCAGCTGTTTTCTCCTTTTTATTCAACCTGGGACCCCAGTCTGAGGGATAATGTCACCCCACTGCTCACTTAAGCTTTTCTGGAAGTGCCCCCAGACATCGAGAGGGCTGCATCTCCAGGGTTCCCAATCCCACAAAGCTGAAGGTCAAGATTAAGCATCACAAAGTATTTAATGAATATGGGTTTGATCACGCATGTGTGTGTGCGTATTGTTTTTTTATTTTTAATTTGACGTATTCATAGTTGGCCATAAAAGAAATGCGTACACTATTATCCC
This sequence comes from Cricetomys ansorgei, assembly GCA_026225945.1. Taxonomy (NCBI): domain Eukaryota; kingdom Metazoa; phylum Chordata; class Mammalia; order Rodentia; family Nesomyidae; genus Cricetomys; species Cricetomys ansorgei. Next base: position 31,623,711 of record JAMJFZ010000435.1, on the reverse strand, counting down.
AGCTACCTAGATCAGTACGCTCAAATGCTTTGGGTTTTGCATAGCTAACGGCCTCCATCGTGGATCAGTAAGAGGAGATACTTCCATATTGCAGAGAGTTGGCTGCACAGCTCTGGGCTCGATGCTGCCAAATGCTTGGGTGGGTAGGTGTGTGTTTTAGGCTGTCAGCCTGCACCGTGATGGAAGCCAGGGCATTTTGTCCCTGTGATCCTCGAGAGCCTCTGACCTGCATTCTCTGCTGTAGGTCGCATGCTCTAGTATGGACCCTGTTGCTGTTCACAGCTGCCACCTCCTCCAGCAGCTGCGAGAGCAGCGGATCCAAGGCCTGCTTTGTGACTGCATGCTAGTGGTGCGGGGCGTCTGCTTCAAAGCTCACAAGAACGTGCTGGCAGCCTTCAGCCAGTATTTCAGGTGAGTCCCTCACACTGTGTCCCCCACCGCCGGGAAAGCCTGGCGGGGAAGTACTGTGGCCACATTTCACCTTCCTCACGGGTTGTTTTGTCTTTATCTTAGAAGTTTAAACAAAATGAGAGTTGATGGGTTTCTTATTTCTTTAATTAGTGTCACTTGGTGTTTAAAGTAACCTGAAAGGAAAAGAGACTCTTAGCTGAACTATGTTGGGGATGATTGAAAGAATTAATTTCAGTATTCTCTCTGTATCTCACTTCCTTTCCGAATAAGCTGACTGAGGCATTGAATCTGCAGTAGGCATTATTATTGTCAGGGGTGCTGGCTGTCATTGTGCACATCTGTCAACCCAGTGCACGGGGCTGTGCAGGGAGACAGAGAGTTCCAGCATCTGTCAACCCAGTGCACGGGGCTGTGCAGGGAGACAGTTGCAGGCAGCCAGGGCCGCAAGGGGATGATTCTGTCTGGAAAGAGAAAGAAATCAGCGTGGGGAAAGAGTTCTGTATGTCCCTCCCCCTTACCTGCCTCCCTTCCTTCCTAAAATAAAGTGGTTCAGTTTTGTCTCTTTTTGAATGTTGTAAGAAAGTCTTTGGCTTAACTTCAACTTCACTATTCCTGCCATTATTTTGGCTCATGTGATTTACTTATATATTTGGAATAACTCCAAGCAGTTGTGCTTCAATTCATAACCTTCGCACGACTGCCTGCTCTTTAGAAGTAAATTCTCTGGTCAGCAAGACTCTCTCTTTAGACACCATGGCCCTCTTTGGTGCGCATTTGCCTGCTCTGGTCAGCTGTGTGTGGAGATGACCGACTCTTGCCGATAACCTGCAGCAAGCCTTGGCTCTGGTGTGCACCGTTCCACACGCTGCAATGACTCAGTGCAGTAGGGTGGATGGTGGCTTCTGTCCCTGTGCAGAGCGATCCCAGACCCCTGGGCTCTGCTGTCTTCCCAGGACAGTTAGCTCTTGCAGGTGTGATATGTTGGCTGTTGTGAGGTGGTATAAAAATCGAAGGCTCCTGGGGAAACAGGTAGATGTTGACACAATGTCTGCAACAGGTTTGTGAGACAGTTTACTGAGGTGTCTTCTGAAGTTGTACTTGATTCCAGTTCCCTCACCTGTGACCTCAACCCATGCTGGGCCTCATGCCTTTTCTTCATTAAGCCAAGGTGCATTTCTTCCTCTTAGTTTATGGGCCTGTGGGCCATTGCAAAACTTAGCATCTAGAAGGGATGGTGGCACACCAGGCACTGAGGAAGAAGCAGAGGCAGGTGAATCTCTGAGTTCTAGGCCAGCCTGGTCTATATAACAAGTCCTGGGCCAACCTGGTCTATCATAGTAAGAGCAAAAACAAAAACCTCCACAGCCAAATCACAGGCTGCACAGTGAGTCTATACTGAGTGTCGGTTATTATGGCTGTCTTCAGCTCTGCAAGCTGCTAAGGCACTTAGGTGTGTAAGCATTTGTATATGTGTGGTGCGGAATGAAGTGTGTCAGGCTAGACAGGAAACACTAAAGTGTGGAATGTCCATCTTGGGTTTGTTTTGTTTTGTTTTGCTGTACTCTGTCAGTGTGTGGTTAATCACATCTCAGGCAGTGTGGGTCGCGTTCTGTAGAGCGCCTGCATGGGACCTGAGTTTATCCCCAGCTCCCACACGGACAGCCCAGGCAGTGGTTCATGCCTGTGATTCCAGAGCTGGGGAGGCAGAGGGCCGGATCCCTCGGGCTCGCTGGCAGCCAGCGTAGCCTTCTGTGCAAACTCTGGGCTGGTTAGAGACTCTGTTCTCTTAAAACAGAGTGGTAGTGCCTGCGAAACAGCATCCAAGGTTCCTCTGGCCTCCAAATATGTACGCACGCACACACACACACATACACACACACACTCAGAAAAATTAAAAAAGAAAGAAGAAAATAAAAGCTTAATAACTTTTGGAATAAAACAATAAAAATACTTGTGACAAGTCTTAGCACTCATAGACGTATTTGGGATATTTATATATGAACTTTAAAAGAAAAAGCAGAATGTGAAAACAGCTAACACGCTCCTTCTTCTGTTAGGAGTCTCTTTCAGAACTCTTCCGGTCAGAAGAACGACGTTTTCCACCTGGACGTTAGAAACGTCAGCGGCATAGGGCAGATCCTGGACTTCATGTACACGTCACGCCTCGACCTTAACCAGGACAACATTCAGGTGATGCTGGACACGGCGCAGTGTCTGCAGGTGCAGAACGTTCTGAACCTGTGCCACACGTTTCTCAAGTCGGCCTCTGCAGCACAGCTGCCTGGCTTGCCCTGTGCTGGCGCCTTCTCCTTGCAGGGCGTGGCCCTGGACGGCACCTGCACCCGCGAGCACTACCCTTCTCACCCACTGCAGGAATGCCCTGCGGAAGGCCCGCAGGCTGCAGTTCTCACTGAGCTCAGTCCTGCTCCATCAGCCTTCAGTCACCCCACGGGAGAGGCGGCAAAACCAGCCCTGGATGCCGGCGGCGGCAGCTGCCCAGAGCTGCCCTGCAAGCAGCCCAACTACTATTACAAACTCAGAACGTTGTACAGCAAGCAGTACTACAAGCAAACCTCCTGCCCCAGCCAGCCGCCCGCCGCACAGCCGCCAGCTCTCCATGTCTCCTCAGACCTCTCCACAGCAGACCCACAACCTTCTGTGGAGGGCCGTCCAGACGTCTTGGAGTCTCCAGAGCACTTGCCTTCCACCCTCCTGGCTCCAACCCTCAGGAACGCGGGCACTGACTCCGGGGCAGATGTCCTTTGCCAGCCACCCGCCAAGCAGATGAGGCTGAAGAAGGCCGTGCACCTGAAGAAACTAAACCTCCTCAAGTCACAGCAGTCAGCGGAGCACACTTGGCATCCCGAGTCGGATAACAGCTTAGTCAGGAGAGAGGAATCTGCTGCTAAGGAGGACGAAGGCAAGAGAGCCAGAAGCCAGGCTACTGAAGAAAAAGGGAGAGAAGATCCGGGTCCAGAGAGCAGCCATGAGGTGGAGATGCCCGCAGCCCCGGCCGCACGGGAAGACCCATCCCAGGCCCTCCAGTCCCAGAGACAGTACGCCTGTGAACTGTGTGGGAAGCCTTTTAAGCACCCAAGCAATCTGGAGCTGCACAAACGGTCTCATACAGGTACACTGCCCCGAGCCTCAGGCATGGAGGGGCCCTGTGGCCCTGCCAGGCCCTGTCTGTGAGATGCCTGGCTCTCAGTGGAGCTGCCGATGTCTGTGATGAGGCTGAAGGGTGCTGGCTTCACTACGGTGGCGGGCTTATGTTCCGGTTCCCTGCAGAGCTCCGTAAAGGTGTTCTGAGGAGATGGCATCCTTTCACGATCCGTTCTGCTGTCTGGCACACAGTCAGCTGCTTTGATGCACTCAAGGTTTCTGCTCTAGAACAGACACACTGTGTTCAGCTGTCTCTTTAGGGTTCTTCAGCTTATATTCTCAGAGCAGAGTGCAGGCTGACAGTGACTTGTGGTGATTTGATTTGAATCATTCTAAAACTTCCCTCAGAAGTAATTTTAATTTGAAAAGTTAGGATCTTGTAGGCAGGAGGGAAACTCCTAAATACGAATCCGCTTTAGCCACTGGTTTGTTTGTTTGTTTTAGTGGCACGAGGATTGACCTCGCGCATGCCAGATGACTGCTCCGCCACTGAGCTGTGTCCCTCATCCCACCCCATCTGGTATTTTAAAATGGAAATTCTGAACTTCCAGTGGTGTACTATCTTAATTCATACCGTTGCTTCCCTAAGACACTGTGATATCTCTGCCTGCCTCCCCCGTTAACTGTGACAGGACTGTTGGTGCATCTGAGTTAGTGACAGCTACAGGCTAACCATGAGCTGGGTAGAGTGGCGCGCCTTTAATCCCCGCACTCAGAGGCAGAGGCAGGAGGATCTCTGTGAGTTCGAGGCCAGCCTGGTCTACTTAGTGAGTTCCAGAACAGCCAGAGCTGTAGAGTGAGACCCTGTATTGAACCCCACCCCACCCCCAAAAAGGCACAGTCACGAGCAGCGACACACAGCAGCGTGCTTCCAGTTGCCTGTTTGCAGGCTGCAGCGCCTTCCCTCGGGTGATTTCCACCTCAGCGCATCAGTGGCGACATCTTCATTTGTAAAAGTTGTGTTCAAATGGAAAGGCTGTCGTTTCGTAACTAGTGGTTGAAATGAGACCAGGTAAAGACAGCCCTCACCGGTCTTGCTGTGACAACACCTTGATTTAAACCATTCTGCTTGCGGAATCTCCTGCAGCCCGGGGGTGCTCTCAGTTTTATTCATTTTTCCTTTAGAAACTTACCTGTTGTAGCTTTAAAGGAGCAAAAGCAAGTTGCTAATTCCTGGAGAACATCTGTGAGTGACAGATGCAGTCATAGGGCAGAGACACTGCCTCGGACAGGAGTGCCGTGCTGAGCCGCAGCAGAGTGAGGCCGGGACGCCAGGGATCTGAGGCCAGAGCTGTTTCAGGACAGATGCCATGTCCTTCCTCGCCGTGTGCCGTGCAAGCTGCCAGTGGCCACATGGTGTGTGATGATGTCCCGCTGGTGGCCGATGAAACGTGTGTTCCTCTGTCTTCAGAACGCCTTGTTTCATTTCTAGTGTGCGTATCCTGGTAGTCACAGCCCACAGGGCCAAGAGCTCCATAGAGCCGCAATTTTAGCAGAGAAGAGGGTTCCCAGACCCAGCGGAGTGCAGTTGTTAAAACCTTGGTCTCTTGTGACCAAAAGAGAGTCATTTCCCTTGTGGGGCTTGAACTCATGTTATCTACTGCCCCGTAACTACAGAAAGAGGGCAGAATGCAGGCTTCTGTGGTGGCGGGCATCCAGGCTGGAGACCAGCTTAGTCCAGGCCCAGACAGCTGCAGGCTGGCATTGCCGAGGTCCCAGCCCTGCATGCAGAAGAATGGGGCTGTTACTTGAGGATCTTAATGTAGCCACTTGAATTGGGGGTGGGAAATGACAGTTCTTGGGTGTTCAAAGTCTGTTTATTAGACTCATGCAGACTAAAGGTGGCACGTTAAAGTACACCTTTGTCCAGAACAGCTGTGGCTTCTTGTGGCATGCCGTGTCCTCCAGTCTGCTCTGTCCCAGAGTGCAGTAATCTAGTTACTGCAGAGTGGAGAAGACGGGACCACACCTCTCCTCTCTGCTGTGAAGGCCGCTTCTGTGTCTCAGCTAAGGCTGGACAATGCAGAGGGCTGTTTCTTAGGCTGCTGGGCCCCACCCTTTGGGCTCCAGTGTCTACAGCCCCCATGGTGTGAAGGGACTGTCCACTGTGTCAGGAGTCAGAGGTCAAGACATGCAGCAAGAAAACACCCATTTGGCTTTGTGCTGAAGGACAACTGGGCAGTTTTTATTTTACCATAGGTTTGTGTTTGGAGAACAGTTTGATTTTTAGTAGGTGTATAGATTTATCTTCTTTCTGTAGTGTCTCAGGGTGAGAGATAAGTACTTGGAAGTAGAGATGCCCTGTGCCCCACTTTGGGGGTAAAGAATGTCACAGGCCTGGGGTGGGGGCTCTCAGTGTAACCCCAGCACGCAGGAGACCAAGGCGGGAATCACTAACAGCTAACAGTTCCAGGTCAGCCTGGGCTGCAGAGGGAGACTTGGTTCTAAAATAAAACAGAAAAATGGAATGGTCTGCTTGGAAAGGGAAGACATCAGATATTTTAAAACAAAAATGATTGTGCAAATTCTTATACTGATGGCAAATTGTTGTTTTGCTTTTTTTTTTAGGTGAGAAACCTTTTGAATGTAACATTTGTGGGAAACACTTCTCTCAGGTGGGAATACTCTTATTTACTGTCGATGATTGGAAGCCTAAACCCCATTGCTTATTTAATTACTCAATAAGACTCACTTCTGCCCTTGGGAGAGAAACCTGTGGTGGTTGCAGCTGCAGTTCAAAGGCTTGGGGCTCGGTGCGTTTCCAGTGCATCAGGAGGGGCCACTGTTGTGAGAGCCTTCTCCGCACCTTTTTTCTTCTCTTCTGATGCTGGGTCCTGTCCTGGTGTGTCTTGCAGTTTCCAGTTTCCCTGGAGCCACACTGTGTGTTAGGCTAGGTCCAAGACAAATACTCTTACTGGGACTATAGGCAGGATGTTGGGAAAGAATAGACCAAGCCCGGTTTTTCCTGTTTAACTGTAGTCCTTCAGCTGGCCTCTAGGAAGGGCGCTGGCATGGTGGTGTCTCACATTTGCTGTGCCTTGCTGCGGCAAGTACTGTGTTTGGGCCTAGACTCGAAGGCATCCGGAGGTCCCTTTTACAGATGTCCAGGGTCACAGCCAGGCAGCTGTGCCTCTGAAATAGAGCGCCCCTCTGTTCATGGTCGTGTCCAGGGTCCCAGGCTTCCAGAGGGGGACTGTGCAGGGGGAACAGCCAGCCCTGCTGTCCTACTCAGTGCAATATCTCTGTAGTGGTGCTGTGTGAAATTCTGCTCAGCCAGGAAATGGCTGTGAGCTGGTTCCACACAGAGTGGGAGACTGATGTGGCAGGGATTGGGAAGGAAGCAGTGAGCGCCATTTTGTTACACACACTTCCTGGTTCTCAGGGTCCCTTGAGGGTGTCTCCCCAGCTCTGACCTCCATGACTCCCTGCATCTTCTTGTAGCCTGCCCTGTCTTCCCAGGGTGATGACTGGTGCAGCGTCATGTTGCAGTACCATCAGGAGCCCCCAGCTCTGGACAGGTGCTGAGTGTGCATCCCTCTCTTGCCAATCCCAGGCACCTGAGGTGTAGAGCCAGGCTTCTGAAGCTTAAGGGTCTGATTTGATGGAAGGAGGTCAGGCACTAATCCCTACATTGAGGGTGGATTAGGCAACCCAGCAGGAGGAAAAGGATCAGAGTGTCTCTCTCTCTCTCTCTCTCTCACACACACACACACACACACACACACACACACACACACACTCCAGCTTGCAGGAACACCAAGCCAGACAGCCATAAGACGTATTTAGGGAACCCTGCAGTCTCTGAGTCCCTAAGAGCAGCAGTCAGTTGACTCTGTGGGGCTTGTTCTCCTGGTATCCTCGACCCCTCGGGTCCCCACAATCCCCCCTTCTGTGAGCTCTGCACAATATTTGGCCCTGCTGGTAAATGTTTCCAGCCTTTCAAATTCCTCAAAGAAAAAGTCCTTAGGAATTTAGTTGTCCAGCGCTCTGGCAGGCTGGAGGGGCATCCCAGCCCGCTGTGACCAGACGGTTCACTCCAGGCTCTCCTGAGCCCTAGCTGTGTCCAGAGCTCATCCAGGGACAGTCAAGTGCTGCCCTTCGCCTCCCCAGTGCCATGCCTGTGGGTGGCCAAGGCTGCTCTCCTGTCCGCACTGCTCCTTTGCATTCCGCCATAGCGTGTCCAGTCTCCTTGTCCTTGACTACTCTTTCTGAGGAGAAGCTTGGGGAGATAGATCTGGGGAGATGGGAGGAACTGGGGGAGAAGGGGAGAAGGGTAAAAGGGGGTCAGAATGTATTTTACAAGATATAAGAAAAATAAAAAAATTATTTTAATTAAAATTTTTTTAAAATTAGAAAAATAAGTTCTGACCCTATTTCCTGAGGCGGCTGTCTGGAAGGGTTTGATGTCCGCACTGAACCACAGCTTTACTAATGAGCTAGCTGGTACTGTGGCACATCAGCCATTGTGATCATGGGGTGTGGTATCACATTCTCTTAGAGTATGGCCAGGCCTGTGTACTGTCCTTCCTGTGTGGTGCACAAGGACACCAGTATACCCAGGACAGTGCGGGAGGGAGAAAGTCTGGCGAGTTAGCTGGCTTTGGAGAGGAGCAGAGCTGTTCTCTCTCCTCAGGGAGGCAGGAAGAGAATCTTTGATCCGCTGGTACCACATCCCAGTGCTGTCTAGATGGGGGTGGCTTCCCTTGTGCAGTGTGCAGAGGGAGCCCTAGGCATTCGGAGGCAGGCTCCTGGGTGCTGATGCCAGAGCAACCACTCACCCCGTCCTTGGTGTAAGTACAAGAAGCAGGGGCTCCTTCATGACCATCCTAAAGCACTGACGGGCTCAGCTGACTCCCAGGTGTGGGTGGATCCGGCCACGTCATTTCAGAACACCAACACGGGGAATGTGTGTTTGCCTAGTGTCTTTAATTTTATTGTTATCTGAAATCCCAAAGGCGTGAAGCTCAACTTGATGACTGACACCTGAGATGCCTTCTGTCGTATAGTTGAGTACTGAGGTTTAGGTCCACACCAGGAAGTCTTATAAGAGTGATTCAACTCAGCTGGTACTTGGTGTTTACATATTTATTTACTCTGGGCACTTGTACCTAGTGTGGGTGTGGAGGTCAGGTCTCTCCTTTCACCTTTAATGTGAGTCCTGGGGGTTGAATTCAGTGCAGCAGGCACGGAGGCAAGTGCCTTCCCTGCCGAGCCGTCTCGTTGACCCAGATGTTACTTCTTTTTTCTAGTGGGATTTTTCTGTTAAATACTCTGTCTCAAGTTAAAAGTAATTAGGAACAAAATTCCTTTTTGCTAATATCTTCAGCGGAGTTTTATTAGCATGGGCTTTGAGATTATCAGATAAACCTGAATTGGGCCAGGCGTGGTGGTGCACACCTTTAATCCCAGCACTCAGGAGGCAGAGACGGGTGGATCTCTGTGAGCTCCAGGCTAGCCAGGGCTATGTAGTGAGACCCAGTCTCAGGAAACAAACCACAACATCAAAACCCAGGTCAGTTAGCTCTCCCAGTCCCAGTCTGTGATCCCAGCCCTCTGGGAGCTTCAGCTGACTTCTCTGTAAAATACCAGGCCCTGTAAGCCTTGTGCTAAGCACCGCATGCAGCCGTCAAGCAGAGCTCTTCGTTCATAATGCTGACATCGCTGCTTGGCACAGTTCTTGAGAGCACAACTGCAGATGTTTTCTTAAGACGTGGTCTGTGAACTTCGGATACCAGCAGCGTGGCTAGTCTACTAAAAGTACAAAGTGTGGATCGTGCCTAAAGTAACACAGGGCCAGGTCTCCTGCGTGCGCTGTGGTGCGGTTGTGGGTTTTATTTAAGCTGTTTGTGCAGTTTGCCACCTCAATGTGTATCTGGGGCAAGATGATGGCTCTTATGTACTCTGTGTGAAATGGTAAGGACCCGCACGGTTCCTGTTGCTGTTGCTTTCTTTTGACCTTTTTGAGACAGTTTCCCTGTGTAGCCCGGCTGTCCTGTGCTGACCACAAACGCAGGCAGTCTCCCTGCCTCGGCCTCCTGAGTGCTGGGATGGCAGGCCTGCACGACCACGTTCAGCTACTTGTGCCCGCCACACTGCAGCGGGAGAGTGTGGGTTGGGTTTGCTTTGAAATAGGAAACACCTTGGGACGGGGTGTCCTTGCTACGGACGGTGCAGACTGTTTCGCCACCGTCCACGTTTACTGAGCTACTTGAGCGAGACGGGGGCCACTCGGCAGCAGAGCAGCTGGTGCCGCTCAGATTGTTATGTCGGTGTGTGACATTGGCTTCTCTGAGACTTGGGCGCTGCTGACCAAAGCCATTAGCGTCTGAAATCCACCTCTCCAGTGAGCAACATCTCTGTTGGCAGATCAGATGCTTGTGGTTTGCACAAGCAGAGAAGACTTGCACCTCACAAGCAAGACTAGTATTAACCAGCCCAACCATGGCCCAGGGCAGCTGTTCTGGTCTCCAAATCTCCGCCTTTTGTTTGTTTGTTTTCAGCTAGAAAATAGAATACCAACTGTCAGTGATTGTAAAAGCTTGGTTAGCATTTCAGCGTGTGGCTTGCTGTTGACATCTGCTATGATGTTATTCACAGTCACTGTACTACTAGAGTTCTTCAGGCGACCCTGCAAGTGGGTGGTGCAAACAGACCAGACGGTCTACTCAAAATCAGCCTCAGGAACCAGAGTCCCCCCGAGACAGCTAGCCCCTTTGCAAGGAGGCGTCAGAGAGTGGACCCCAGTGTGCGGCCACAGCTTGGGGCTCTTTATGCAGCAGGCGGCAGGGCACAGGCTGAGCTGGCCGCCCTTGCCTGTGTACGTTCCTGCCTGCCCCTTGCTGGAAGTGTGGTGGGATTGGCTAGCCCTGCCAGCTCCCCTTCGATCCTTCATTACCCGTGTTTCTTGTCCTCTTGCAGGCAGGCAACCTGCAGACTCACCTACGCCGGCACTCTGGGGAGAAGCCGTACATCTGTGAGATCTGCGGAAAGAGGTTGGTGCCGGGCTTGTGGTGCTGGGTGAGGGATCTCAGCTTCTGTGAGTCTTTGTCTGGTGTCATGTCGCTGGCCACCAGGGTTCGCACAGCCGTGACAGAGCACAAGTGTGTTTGCTCTGTGACACATGGGAGAAAAAGAAGAAAAGTTAATTGAAGGCAGGAAGATCTGGGCCAGGGACCCAGGAAGGAAAGCAGCCTTACAGGAAACAAATTGGTTTATGCCAAAATGCTCGTTGTAAAAACGTCCCGAGAAGGAGACTGTCTAGTCAACCCGACTGACTAGGCCTCCAGAGGGAAGGCAGCAGAAGCCGCCCAAGCAGTGTTAAGCAGGCAGTTGGCTTCAGGACAGAACCGATGACTGTCAGCCTTGGTGGGTGAGTTGACCTAGAAGCTGAGTATTGGCATGGCAACAGAGAATGAGCCTCTTTTATGGATTAACACAAGTGCAGTGACTCCTTCACAGGGCATGCGGTAAGCAAGGAGCTTGTCCGTCTCCTGTGAGCACAGGCCTTGGCCTTGGCCCTCCATCCTGTGAGCACAGGCCTCGGCCTTGGCCCTCCGTCCTGCTGCTTAGCTACAGCTGCAGGCCTTGGCTAGGAGCCTCGCTCACCGTGGGCATCGCTTTGCTCCAGGTCCTGATTCCATCATTAAGTTGCTCACTCATGCAGCATCTGCTGCTCCCGCCATCTGCTCCGTGCCGTGCGGGGAGCATAGACGTCATCACTCAGGTTCTCTGCCCTTCACAAGGCTGGTGCAGTGCCTGGGGAGATGGGCCGGGACCATTCAGAAGTCAGAGCCTTCGACATCCCTCAGCACACGCCATGAGCAGAGGGAACACGTCTGCCCTGCATTGGTGGAAACGGCAGGGCAAAGGCTCCGTGCCGACCGCCCCCCTGGCAGCTGCCTGAACAGAGTCAGGCTCTTAGTGCAGGCTTCTGGGCATGGCGGTGCCCGGCAGCACACACAACTGCCTCCGTGCCGCCACCTCATGGCTCCGGAGAGCTTTGCAGTGCTGAAAATTAGGATCTTAGCAGGAGCAGCCTGGAAGGAGTGTAGTCGTGGGTGGGGAGGGACTTGGCGCCCAAGCTCATGAGCATCTCTGCGCTCACTGTTGCCTTCTAGAAGGCGGCCTGAAAGGGCTTCCCAGTGTGTGGAGACAGTTACGGAGCGGCAGTTGCCAGGGACCCGCGTGTCCTGGCTCAGGGCAGCTGCTGGGTGAACAGTGATTCCTTCTTCGTCCCCGTCTCTGTCCCTCAGGACGGATGTGCGTGAGTCTGCAGTGTGGCTGGGAGGTGAGCAGCTCATGTCTAGGACGGGTGCAGGAGGGCCAGACAGTCCTGGCTCCTGGAACCTGGAGTCTGTATTTCACCCCAGAACAAGCAGGCTGGCTCATTGCCAAGACCGAGCTCACCCTGTGCTCCTCAGTGTGTGTCTTGGGCCGGCACAGCCACTGGTGTTTTCCTGCACACCCAATAACCCCAGCAGGATGCCAGCACCACAGGGCTTCAGGTTCCTCTAAGTCCGTGAGGCATGCCAGCGACAGGGCTCCGAGAGGAAAGGCATCTGTGGCCTAGCCTGGTGACTGAGCTCAGTTCCTGGGAGCCTTACAGAGGAAAGAGAGAACCAACTCCCGCAGCTTACCCTCTGACCCCCACATGTGTGCTGTACTGTTCATACACATGCGCTGGATAAATACATGTAATTTTTTTTTAAAGTTAAGAGAGAGCAAACGCTGAGAGCCTGTCATGCTTAACTGCTGGCTTTCTGCTCGTGTGCTGCTGGAGACTGGATGGGTGTGATGAGCAGGAAGTGTCTTAAAACCAGAACACTGCATGGTTCAGAAGACTGCACACCTTAAAGCCAGAACTTTCTGCTTCCCCTGAGACAGAGCCATGGCAATATTGTCACGTACAAAGCAGGCCGCACCCAGCTCTGTTTGGAGCAGGCAGAGCAGCCTCTCCTCTGAGTGTCCCCAGCTGTCAAGGTGTCATCGGTGTCGCCAGCTCCTGACGGGACTCTGCACTTCTTGCAGGTTCGCGGCCTCCGGCGATGTCCAGCGCCACATCGTCATTCACTCTGGAGAGAAGCCACACCTGTGTGACACGTGCGGCCGAGGTACTGCGGAGCGTGGACTCCCTCGCCCTCGGGGGCACTGCTCCGGTGTCCTGCTGCCTGCCTAACCCTGCTGTGGTCTGCCTAGGGTTCAGCAACTTCAGCAACCTGAAGGAGCACAAGAAGACACACACCGCCGACAAGGTGTTCACGTGCGACGAGTGTGGGAAGTCCTTCAACATGCAGAGGAAGCTGGTGAAACACCGCGTGCGGCACACGGGCGAGCGGCCCTACAGCTGCCCAGCCTGCGGTGAGTCTGCCTCTGGCCAGCAGCCTTGGCCTGTGGGAGCTGGGGCTGCCGCCCTGCTGCCACAGTCACGAGTCGCTGCTCGCTCGTGGTGAAGTGCAGTGAAGTCTCCCTCCTCACAGGACTGGGTCACAGCCCAGACACTGCGTCTTTGAGGTCTCAGGAGCTCCCAGATACCACTCGGCCTAAAGCCCCCACTCAGCTCGCAGCCTGTGGGAAGAGGTGGAACGCAGGAGCATGGAGGTCATGCTTCTTGCAGTCACAGGGTAGAAAGCCAAGGGCCCGTCTAGGCCTCAGGAGGGCGTCCATGGCTCTCCACCTCAGTGCCCGGTTGCACAGGTGAAGACTGAGAGCCGGGCATCTGTAGCTCTCGACCACTGCAGGCACCCCCGGGGGAACCATTATACATGTCAGCTTGGCAGTGCCGAGGGAGCTGTGGTGACCGAGACCACCAGTCTCTATGGTGGTCTGTTCAGAGTGGTTGGGGTTAGGGTTAGGGTGCACCGCTGAGGACTGGGAGAGCAGTTGGCATCTGACAGCACAGAATACAGGAATGCAGCCAGGGGCAGCTTGGGTTCCACTCCCTTCTCTTTTGACAGATCTAGCTAACTCCACACTGTCCTGGTAGCTGTGAAGTCAGGGTTCACCCTCTCCTCATCTGACCAAAGTTGACACATACTAGGGCCCCACTCATGGTGTTGCCAACTCCCCAGAACTCCAGGTGAGAGTTACCTTAATGGTACAGTGAAAGGCAAAGCATCTGGGTGGTGGCCAGAGGTGGTCAGGACAGAAAGCCTAGGGCACACAGCAGGAGAGGAAGAGCGGGGACCACCACAAGCCGGCTACCAGGACAGCACATACAGTTGTGAAGACGTTGTGTGTCATGTGAAGCTCTGACCCTGACACTGGCAGACGAGGTGGCAGGTCATAGGGAGTGAGCCGTTAGTGGGTGTTGGTTCAGGTTTATATGGAAGTATCCAGAGTTTCCTGCCTGGAGAGTTCTGTGTAGTTTGTTCAAAGGCTTTTTTGTACCCCCACCCCACATGCTCCTGTTGCTTGACAAGGCTGCATAGCTGAGAAACCAAAGACTGGCATTCAGAAGTTCTCCATACGGTCCATGTGCGTAGGGTGTTTCCCTCAGGGAGCTCTGTACACGTTAGGGCCTCTGCAGTTACCCACTGAGTTCCCGCTTCTCGCCGGAGGCAGCCTGGAGGACAAGTACAAGCTGACCGCAGACAGCGGGACAGGGTGTCCTCAGCCCCCGTGCCCGTGCTGCGCTGCTTGTAGCTGTCCCTCCTGCTTGGCTACCGCCACGTTTCCTGACAGAAACTAGGGGCAAAAATTCATTTGGGCCTAAGGTTTTCCTTAAAGGTCTAGTCCCAGGGCTCACTTTCAACCAGCTGGGCCCAGCTCCTGAGGTTCCACACATCCTCCTGAGAGCATCTTAAGTCAGGGGGCGCTAAAGGGGAGCGCTAAGGGACTCCGCAGGCTCAGATGGCAACAGTGTTACTGGGGAGTGACATTCCTGAGGAGGGCTGTACTTCAGCCGCATGTGGGAACCGCTGGCTGCCTGGGCAGGCCCTCGCACTGAGGCCCTAGAGGACTTGTGCTGAATCTCAAGCCACAAAGGCCCATGGGAGAGGCACCTCATCCAAAGTGAGGGTGCCGTGGACCCCCGGCTTTCCCCAGGCATACAGTGTAACAGTGTAACAGGGCGTTTCTAACACCCCTCTCTCTCTGCAGGGAAGTGTTTCGGGGGCTCAGGAGACCTGCGCAGGCACGTGCGGACGCACACCGGGGAGAAGCCCTACAGCTGTGAGATCTGCGGCAAGAGCTTCACACGCTCCGCGGTGCTGCGGCGGCACAAGAAGATGCATGGCAGAGCCGACGCCAGGAGCCCGGCGGTGCCGGAGGAGCTGAGCCAGGCCGTCGAGACCTCTGACCTAGACAGGTCTCAGAGCTCTGACTCCTTCTCCCCGGAGGCGTCCGTCACCCTGATGCCTGTGTCTGTCAAGCTCCCTGTGCACCCAGTGGACAGTTCTGTGGCGGGATTTGACGGTCACTGTGCTGGCTCCTGCTGTAAGCTACACTCCGTGCTCCACCCTCCCAGCGTGAGTGACCAGGACAAACTGAGCCTGGATCCTGCGAAGCTGGCCAAGTCCCAGGAGCTGCAGAGCCAGCCTCAGGCCTATGCTTACTCGGATGTGGACGCCACAGGTGCCGAGCCATCACAGGCCGATGCCATGACTGTGACCCGCGCCTCTCTGGCCACTCTGGACAACCACTGCGCCGAGCCGCTGGGCAGCCGGGCACCGTCGGTGGCCTACAGGAACTCCGACGGACAGTTTTTCTCCAGTATGACTCTCTGGGGGCTGGCGATGAAGACGCTGCAGAATGAGCATGAGCTGGAGCAGTGACTGCGCCTCAGCTCCCTGCGCTGGAGAGAGGCGTCCTGCCAGCCGGCCTGCAGCGCCCTCCCGTGGCTGCTGGGAGCTGGGAAGGGCCTGCTTGCCCCTGCTGGCCCTGGGGAGGCAGGCCACACAGGGCTGTAGCCGAGGCCAGAGAACAGCTGACACACTGTCAGGGTGACGCTGTACCCCGTCAGCTGCTGTGCTTCTTGGTCCTTTTAAATAACGTGTATGTAATAATACAGATATTTCTACCTTTTTATAAGAGAGAAAGTTTTAGCACCTTCTATTTTAAAATATTTATACAGATTCTATTTGTATATGGAACTTGTAATTTAATTTGAATAAAAGCTTGCTTTTCCATGTAATGTTTTATATTTGGTAATTGTCTCCAGCACTTCACTCTTTATCTGTTTCTATGCAGTCTCACCCTATAGCTAGCCTCAAACTCTAAATAGACCAGGTAGACCTTGGACTCACAGAGATTGCCCTGTATCTGTCTTTGAGTGCTGGAATTAAAGGCACGTGCCACCACGCCCAGTTCTCAAGTATTCGTATTAATCTGAAGACCTCAGTACTAGAAGATACACATCAATGCAGAAGGTCCTGGGTTCAAGCCTCAGCCCAAGTCCAGTCACGCTACTAGCCAGGCGTGGCCTCAGAGCCGTCTTAACAGCCTGGAAGTCACTTCCAGGTAGGTCTTAGCCAGCTACTCGGCACCCAGGATCTTCTTTTGGCTGGCCTGCTTCAGAATGGGACGAGCCCTCTGCAGGGCTGAAGTGTTCTGACACTTGAACGTTCCCGTCATCATCCACCCTCAGTGGCACTCCCTAGCCCTGCCTTCCCTCCATCCTTCAAGCCCGAGGGCCTCTGTGATGACCGACGTGTCCCAGTGAACGAGGGCATGGCTGCCTCGTAGCACAGTGGGGATACCAGCTGGAATCTTTGAGAGCATCCTCCAGCAACCCTAACTCAGAAAAGCAATGTGCATGCTAAGAGAGCCAGGCAGGGACAGGAGGATTCCACAGAGAACTGTTGGCCACGAGTGACCTCAGGCTCCATTCCCAGTTTCCTAGACACCCACTGCACCATGGTCGCCCGAGGCTGGCACAGCCGGCAGAACCAGAGCTTCCTGAGGGTTGAGCACACTGTCCACACTGAGGCCTTGAATGACAGGAGTCGGGGCTGAACTTGGATGGAAAGTGATGGTTGCTGGTGAACGTCAGCCCCTTGCATCTGCTCTTCTCCTGTCTCCCACTGTCGTCAGCCGCTCGTTCCAGCGACCCTTCACCTCCATGGGTCATACAGTCCCTCCTCTTATCCCTACACATCCCTCTTAGCCAGGCTGCGTGCCACAACTCCCCCACCAGGTCATCCATTGCACCTGACGGGACAATCCAGCTCTGCCTTCTGCGACCCGCTGTCGAGAAGTGGCCTTGTGGCTTCTAGATGACATTTCCACTGAGCCCTTATGTCACACGGCCACCATCATGCGCTGTCCTTCATGGCAATCTCCTCCAGCTCCTCGGGCTCTCACACCTATCCCTTTCTCCTGCCCGTGTCCCAGCTCCTGTGGGTCCCAGAACACAGATGCCAACAGGAGCTTCCCTCCTCCCACTGCCCTGCGTCCACACCTGTAGACGGTGCCCAGTGCAACTGCAGCCCCTCCTGAGCCCTCAGCTACCATGCTTTACCCTCAATTTCAGGAAAGAGGAAGGAAGGGAGGGAGGGAGGAAGGGAGGGAAAGAAAAGCATCTTCACTGCTCTTTCAGGCTGTCTTGATAGAGAGAGAGGAAGAAATCTTCACAGTCCTTTTTGGCAGTCCGAAGCTTGGAGAGCAGGAGCTGGTAGTGCGCTGGACTAGCGGCTCAGTATCCTGGACCCAATTTCTCCAACCGAAGTTCCTCTAAGCAAGAACTAACCAACCAACAAACCAACCCCCCAACAACCAACCCACCAGCCGCAGCTCTCGGGGCTTCAACCCTTATGTACTCTAAGCAAAAGTTCCCAGAAGGCCAAGCAGCATGCACCCACAGGGGCAAGTTACACGTGGCAAAACAACTGCGTGTAACCAAATTATAGCTACGGGCAATGAACAGTCCAACCAAACTCATCATCGCCACACCTGGGAGGGGAACAGAAGCACAGTCCAAAGCCGTTTTGTGTTTTTGAAGACACCACAATGACAAAACCCCTCCTAGCGTCCAGCTACACACTCCCCTGCCCACTTACCCTGTGTCACCCCTCTAGGACACGGTGAGCCACGGTGCAGACCCTGGGTTTCCTGGGTGGGATGTAAGCCTGGAATGTTATGAGCCAGGCACTGCGGACACTCAGGACACGCTTGGCCAGCGGATGCTTCGGAAGGCTCTCTCACTGGAGCACGCCCCGAGGCTGACCCTCTGATTTCCCCTTGAGCTCCAGTCACTCAGCCCTTCGTCTGGTTGCTCTGCTGAGACGTTTTCCCCAGCTCGCCAGCAACCTCTCTGCCGCAGTTCATGAATGGATCCTCAATTTCCGACTCAGGTGGCTCTCTGGCAGACCTCATGCTTGAGCAGTGCATTGATCTTTCTTTCTCCAGAGGCTCAGCCTCAGACTCCATCCTTGCCACCTCCAACCCATATCCAAACATCTGGACATCCGGAGCCCAGGCCCTTGACCCACCCCCCCCCACACACACGCATGCACGCGCACACATTCACACACGCACGCACTTCTTGCCCACCCCCTAGACCTCTCACAACTACCGCCTACAGATCTGTTTGCCCACGACCCCCTTATCCTGGACTTCTCAGAACTCCGGAGCTATGCACGCTTGCCGCTTCTGCAGAAGGCCCCAGTTGGGTTCAGTTCTGCATTGAATGGCTCAAAACCATCCGGAACTCTAGCTCCGGGGGCCTGACTCCCTCTTCTGGCCCCCACAGGCACTGCGGTCACATCCACACACAGGCACGCACACATGCAATTAAAGAACAGCAGAGGGGAGACCCTCCGCCACACCCTGTGTCCTCACGCCAACTCCACAACACCTCAGTGAGGGAGCACGGATTGGGTTTAATTCCTTCCAAACACTTTTCCCCAGATAATACGCTCAGACGCTTTTCCAAGTGGCACGCAGCGGCCCCATCCCATTGCGAGCTGTCACTGACATCATCCCCAGTCAAACACATCCTTGGAAGGACACTGGAAGTGTGCTGGGGTGAGGCTTTGAGGTCCACCATCCGACTCTCTTTGCTCCCACTGCAAAACCATAAAATTGCTTTAAACATCACTGATTGTATACTTGCTATGTGTAAACTTTATGATGCATAAATGAAGCTGGGAAAGATAAACTATGAAAAACAAACCTAAAAAAAGTCTTTTGGCGTCAGCGTTCTGAACGCCTGTGTAAGGCCTGGGTCTAGGGCCCTTGCTGCTTCTTGGTGTCTGGGGTGGCGTCCTGCCCCTGCGCTGGCGGCTTTGTGCAAGTCTCCATCTGGCCAGCAGGTGGCAGCATCACCATTCACAACCTCAGAAACAAGGCCTAGTGGCAAGACCCAAGGCCTGTGGCTACTGTGCCTGGGCGCTGTGGCATCCAGTTCTCTCCAGATAAGAAAGCACATTTGCACACCTTAGTCTCCTCAAACCCTCTTGCCAGTCTGTGGGGAGACAGCAGTCCTGCCCCTACCCCAGAAGGAAATTACTCGCTTAGTTATTTTTCTAGCTTGCTGGGTGTTGTCCACAACTCTGAGTCTAGGAGCCATCCACGCTGAGGGTTCCCTCATGGACAGCTCAGACCGGGGAATGCTTCTCGCAGTGCCTGGCACTTAAGGTGCTTCAGGACTCGCTTGGCCTATGGATGCCCACAGGAGGCCACTCCAAAACACTCTGACCTTGCACAAGGTCCCGGGATTCCTGGTTCTCTGTGACTCTGGGTAGTTAAAAAAAAAAAAAAAAAAAAAAAAAAAAAAATCTTTAAAACATAGGTGTCAGGGCTAGAGATGTAGCTCACTGGGCCTAGCATGTCCGGAGTCCTGGGTTCAATCCCTAGCAAGGAAGAAAAACAAACGGCTCTGTGAACTGGGAGCTGTGTGGAAAGGCCGGACAGACTGCGTGCACGCACCGTTATGTGACTCTGTGATCCATCCAGGCAGACAGAAAGCAGAGCGCTGCCTGCCAGGTAGGAGGAAGGAGAATGGAAAAAGGAATGCATCGTGGGCCCGGGGTTCTGTTCAGGGCAGTTAAGACATTCTGGGATGAGCTATTTAGGTCTGAGTCATGCTGATGCCCTAATTTATGCCCCCACGCTCTATTTGGAGACTAGGCCCTTAAGGAGGAAAGTAGGTTTGAATAGGTCATAGGGGTAGGACCGATGTGATTGGTGTCCTGGTAAGATACACATGTAGTCCCCCCCACCTGTGTGTGTGTGTCTGTCTCGGCCTCTCTCTCTCTGTCTCTCTCTCTATCTCTGTGTCTCTCTGTGTCTCTTTCTGTGTTTATCTGTCTGTCTCTCTCTGTTTCTCTCTCTATTTATCTATTTGTGTGTGTGTCTATCTGTCTCTGTCTCTCTGTCTCTCTCTCTCTCTTTCTCTCTTCCTTCTCTCTCTTTCCTGATACCCTGGGTTTGGTTTAGATTTATGTGGTAAGGGAATTACAGAGAACTGAGAGGTCAGGTATGTTGTCCAGTCTGGTGTGATGGGTTCGGAGTGACTTACTATCACCACCTTGGCTCTCCCTCACTTTTCTTCCTCTGCAAGATACATCTGGAGTGCCCATGTCTCCCTCACAGAGTTTGCTGTGATGGTTAGAGCTGATGGCCCAGGGGGCTGGACTAGAGCTACAGGGCAGATGGAAGACATGGTACTGCTAGCCAAAGCTCCTTTGTGGTGGTAACAGGAGAGTGCCAATTACCTTTTGCTCACTGATGTGGCTCCACACCCTGCAATGTTGCAAGGGAACCCAGCACATAACAGATGTGGGACAGCCATTGAAATGGAGAGTGGAGGTGTGGTTTCTGTAAACAACAGTCTCTCCATGACAATTGTTCAAATGGCCTGTGACACTCTGACATGAAACCCAAGCCAGTCAGTTACTACTATGGGCTGGACACACACACACACACACACACACACACACACATGCACAGGCACACACATGCACAGGCACACACATGCACACACACACACACACATGCACAGGCACACACACACACACACACACATGCACAGGCACACACATGCACACACAAGCACAGGCACACACATGCACACACATGCACACACACACACACACACGCACACACACGCACACACACGCACACACACATGCACAGGCACACACATGCACACACACACACACACACACACACACACACACGCACGCACAAGCACACAGACACCTCCATCCCTGCACTGAAGTTCTAACCCCCAGCACTTCAGGAGGTGACCTTGTTTGGAAACTGGGTCACTGCAGATGCCATTAGTGAAAACGAGGCCATGCTGAAGGAAGGGCCCATTCCGGCGATTGGCGTCTTAGAAGGACATTTGGACACAGGGGCTTGCACACATCAAGAACTTTATCTGAGGATGGGAACAGGGATGAGCACAAGCCTCCAGAAGCCTGAGAGCTCCCACGGCCACCACAGCTCTCAGGAGAACCAGCCAGCCCTGGCCTGGTCCATGTCTCCATCCCCAGCCCCCAGTGCTGATCAAGTGGCCTCTCTGTTGTTTAAACCACCAAGTCTGTGCTCCTTTGTTGCAGCAAACTAATTAAGTCCCTGATGTTCAAGAGATTCAAATGCCAAGTGTGGAGGTCTCAAACTAATTCACACCACACATGGGCGTGCAGATAATTATAATTTCTTAATTCTTTCTGAATCAGGGAAGCGTAGAAAAGTATAAACACAGTGTCTGGCCCAATTTTAGGCTCGGGAGACTGTGGAGTCCTCGGAGCTGTTGCTGCCCCAGGGCTCCCTGCCCTTGGCTGCTCCCCCTAACATGAACTTGGAGGTCTGAGGACCCGTGGCTCATCCATGATTGGGGGAGGAATCAGGTGTCTGGAATGTGCCCGCGCCTCAGGAAACTGCTCTCCCATGACCACACTCCAGTGTGCAACTGGGTTTCCCTTCTGAGAGGCTCTCAGCCGCTTGGCCTCTGAGAACACCATGGGGCTACTCTTAAAACCTCCGCCATCCCTGAAGCCCAAGAACCATCAGATCGGCCAGCCCTGCCTCTAGTGGTCCTGAGTGCAAATGCATAGCCTACTATCACCTGGGCTCCTTACAGAGCCTCAGCCTAAGAAAGGCAGGGAGGCCAGGGTGTCTTCTGTGGGCCCGGCCTTGCTGTGTCTTCAGTGATCCCTGGTCTGTCCCCATGGGGGGAGGCTGCTGCAGCCTCCCTGTCCAGTCCCATGAAAGTCGGGAATTATGGCAGTTGATTCTGATTTTTCAATGATAGGACTTAGAACCACCATGGAAACAAACCTCTGGACATAAGGGATTCTCCAATATGGGTGAATTGAAATGGGAGTGATCTGCCTTTTGCAGGTCACATCACAGCAGCAAGACTGGAGATGAAGGAGGACAGGAGCATCTGGGCCACAGCAGCTGCAGGAGCCAGACAGCCTGTCCCCTGCTGCCCCAAACCCTCTGCTATCCTGCCTCACACACCAGATCTACCCCCTACCAGGGCCTGACCTCTGAGGTACAAATGCACAAAATAAAGGAAGTTTTGAAAATCCCTTTTCCTGAACCAAAGCCTGGCTTTTGACCATCCTGACTTCCACAAGACGCGCCTCACAGGTCAGAATAGGCCTGGGTCTCCCTTCCGATCTGGGCATTCCCGATAGTCTGACCTTGCCTGTGCCTGTCTGAGGCAGGGAGATACTTTGGGTGGCCCGTGGAATGATTATGTCCTCAACAGCCACAGAGAAAACAAAACTGACAGCTTACAAAGGAACATGTTTAACATTTGTCAGAGCTGATGAGCCTGGCCCAGCATGGGGGGAGGGGGAGTTCCTCCCCTGAGACCTGGACACTGACCACGTGGGGGGGGGCAGGAGCTCCTCCCCTGAGACCTGGACACTGACCACGTGGGGGGGGGCAGGAGCTCCTCCCCTGAGACCTGGACACTGACCATGTGACTATGGGGGGCAGGAGCTCCTCCCCTGAGACCTGGACACTGACCATGTGACTATGGGGGGCAGGAGCTCCTCCCCTGAGACCTGGACACTGACCATGTGACTATGGGGGTGCAGGAGCTCCTCCCCTGAGACCTGGACACTGACCATGTGACTATGGGGGGCAGGAGCTCCTCCCCTGAGACCTGGACACTGACCCTGAGCCTGGCTCGGCTCCGCATCTGTAGGGCGGCCAGCACACCCCTCCCACCTGGCCAGCTCAGGCACTAAATGTGAACCAACTGTTGTTCTTTCCTCTTCTCGTCTTCATTCAATTATCTCAACTTCATTTTCTCTCTTGTACATGAGAGGACGCGGACAGGAAACACTTCACGATGGCACTGTGTATCTTCAGGTCTCTTTCCTCTCATTGTTGATACATGTGAATAAAGTCGTATCTAGATACACACTGACAATGAGCTGTGTGTGTGGAGATCTCAGCAGCCAGGAAAGGCCTGGACTTTGTCTGTAATGGCCAAGTATGAATGCTAGCAAGTACCACCACCCTTACTGCCGCGAATCCTCCTGGGAGCTGGGCTTAGCTCGGGCTGTTGCATTTGCTTCCTGCCGCTGTGATAAACACTGGCGTACACTTCCACATCACTGTTCATCACTGAAGGAGGCCAGGCAGGAACCTGCAGGCAGGAGAGGAGTGCTGCTCACTGCTTTGCTCCCCAGGCTTGCTCAGTGTGCCTTCTTACACAGCTCAGGACCAGCGCAGGGCTGACATCACCCACAATGGGCTGGGTCCTCCCACATCAATCATTAACCAATAAAATGCTCCCAGAGCCTTGCCTACATCCGGATCTGATGGAAGCCATTCCACAATTGATCTCGGTGCTTCCCAGATGACTCTAGCTTGTGTCAAGTTGACCAAAAAAACTTTTCAGCACAGAGGCTGAGAAAGGGCACCCTGGACTACACAGAGCTAGGGAAGAAAGAGAGAGAGGGAAAAAGAGGAAGAGAGGGAGAGAGGGGGGTGGAGGGGGTGGAGAAAAGGGGGGAAGGGAAAGAAGGGGGGAGGAAGGGGGAAGGGAGGGAGGAAGGGAGAAGAGAGGGAAGGAGGGAGGGAGAGGGGGAGGGAGGGATAACCTACAGGGAAATAGAAATGATTCAAAAGGGCCTTAGATGCATGATGGAGATTCACCAGGGGGATTCCAGGAGTTCCCCAGGACAGGAACTCCTCCTGCTGGTGACTATAGAGAGAGCTACCCACTGGGA